>JBAMIE010208620.1:0-10474 GCA_037177295.1 Kaempferia parviflora
CTTTTGGATATCATGCTCCAGAGTAAGCTCATCAATCCAATCTACATTGCTCTCTTATTCTCGAGTTAGATGGAATTGCATGATTTCAACTGTTAAGCAAGAGTAAATTGTTTTACCTAAAAACAAACTTAAAGGCAGGTCTATTGTATGCAGTCTTACTTGGATCGTCTTTTAGCTATCTAATATTGATGATGTCTTCTTTTTTCCTTTTCCTTTGGGTCTGTCTTTGGTGGGACGACTAGTCCTCTTTTGTTTTTCTTATTTGTTTGACATAAAAGTAAGCTCATGTTAAATATAGTTGAAAGAACTTGAATGATGTTCCTGATGATATATCGATTTCCATCTCAAGTGATCTTCCCAATTCCTTTACAGGTATGCCATGACAGGCCAATTGACCCAGAAAAGCGATGTTTACAGTTTCGGAGTTATTCTTTTAGAGCTACTAACCGGCAGAAAGCCGGTAGATCACACAATGCCTAAAGGACAACAAAGTCTTGTCACTTGGGTGATTCTCATCACTTAATCCAACAATTCCATCAATAAATAAACTCATTGTTGGTAGTTTTTCTTCTCTGATATGCAAATTATATATAATACAGGCAACTCCAAGGCTAAGCGAAGACAAAGTTAAACAATGTGTGGATCCAAAACTAAATGACGATTATCCACCAAAAGCCGTCGCTAAGGTAATGCCAATCATGTAGTTTTTCTTTGCTCAGCAAAAGGAAGTGGCTTTTAACAAGCAAAGTCTTGTGTTTCTTTGTGATACTCAGCTTGCAGCAGTTGCAGCACTTTGTGTGCAATATGAAGCTGATTTTAGACCAAATATGACCATTGTTGTCAAGGCTATTCAGCCTCTTCTTAACGTGAAACCAGGGCAAGAACACCATAACTGATGTAGAAGCATCTTTGATTTCCCTCCTATCGTTTTCTTCTTTTCATCTTGTCTGTTGGTTAAATTTGAGAATGGAATTAGTAAAATTCAGCAATTGCAATGTAGTTGGTGTCACATACTGAAATGAAGTAGAAAAAGATTGATGGAACAAAAAAAAGTCTTTCAGAAAAGGATTGAACATATATATCGTTATAGCTTGTACCGATATGACATTGGTTGCAAAGCATAATGTGAAAAACAAGTTGGTATTTGTTGAAATGTCCAATGTGATTTGCCAAGGTGTAAATGATAATCTATCTTTAAGATTGCGGCTACATTAAGTTCCGATATGAGATGAAAATTAAAGGTTAAATTTTTTTTTTATCATCACTTGAGGGAGGAGATACTAATGGAGACAAAATAAGAGGCTGATGATATCTGCTCGAAGAAAAGATAGATATTCGGAAAAAAAAAAACACAGTAACTGATTTGCTAAAGAATTTCTCAGCATTACTATCAGATCAACAACCAATTTAATTGGAATTCAGAGTTAACAAGATCTTCAACTTTTCAAGAAATCAAGATCCAAATTTGTGTCGACATGGATCAAAAGCAACATATTGGTATTAGGTTGCCTTGAATGATGAAATTTTGAAGTTTCCATCTATTCCAAAATCTACAATTGGAATACAACAATCCCCACGGGTGTGGTGCAGTAGTAAAATATTTAGGAGAATAAACAAAAGGATTAGCGTTTGAATCCCAATAGGGACAAATATTTTGTAGGTCGGCCTTTGAATGTACATAAGTTGTATTCTAGATTTATCCAATAGGTGAATCAGAGGGAAAGACTGTCTACATTCTTATTAGTGATAGTGCAAATTTAAAAAATCCAAAGTAAGTATAAAAACATCTTTTATTAGGAATGATAAGTTGTATGTTGATCACTCGCTTATCTTCACAAGGCTAGCAATATATACAATAGCAAGTGTATATGCAATCTTCCTAAGGGTTCAAACCTCGAACATCAAAGAATGTTGATCCACTAATGAAATGGGATCTAGTAAAGGACTAGTTGTATACCTTTATGAGAAATTTCAAACACACTAGGAAAACTAGCAAATGGCTTCTCATTGCGAGCTATTTCTAATGGGGTGCTCCTAACATCTTACCTATGTACTTGAAATCGCCATCACTGATTCACTATCATATAAAGAAACATAACACTTACTAGTCATACCATAAAGTTAATTCAATCTCAAATTGTTATTACTAGGGACACTCAACATAACTAATTTTCATGTTTTGAGATTGTCTTATGTCATGATTGATTCATCTTTAAGGATCTTTTATTATAATTTACCAAGTATATAAAATAATTAGACGATTCTTTAACGATGTGTAATTAAAAAATAATGATTTACTTACAATTTAGTTAACTCTAGGGAAAAAATATTATTTTACCAAATCAGCCCTTTGTATTATTTTTTTCCAAATTACACAAATTTTAAGTGATCTCCAAAATTAGCTCACGACTTGACTTCTGAATAAAAAATAAATATTTAAACTCCTTCGAGTATACAATAATCACTAAAAGCTATTTCACACATTAAGGTACTAAGCTCCATGTGAAAGGCCTTTCAATGTTCTTAAAAAATGTAATGACAATTTAGTAAGATTTGGGCTTGACCTATTCAATCAAGTTTAGATATGTTTCATCGATGTTGAGAATCGAAATCCTTCCAACTTTGGGAAATGAAGGGAAGTTTTTCGTTGGATCATTCCTTTCTATATATCTCCACGCTAGTCTTAGTTGTAGAGCTAGGGAACAAAGGAAAAGTGGCTGAGAAAAAGCTTTTACTTTGACACCTTTTCTCATTGTTTCCATAGTTGAAAAGAAAGTATAAAGAAAGAGGTCGTGGAAAGTTCAACTTCCTTACATCACACTTTTTGTACAAATAATTGAAACCATTAATAATCACATAATTGGTTGAGAAATCCTACAATAAGATATATTTTCCTTTAAATATTTATATTTTAGTTTGACGGTTCGAATGGTTCAACCAACCACCTACTTTATCAGTTTAACTAGCTCATCAAGTCCATCAACTTGCCTTGATGGGTCTAACCTATTGGCTCATATGATTCAATTAGCCTCTTAACCTAATCAATTCATATAATTGATTTAGTTTGCCGTTCATATTCATCTTATTTTCTTGTCAGAGTAATTAGGAAATAAAGAATAATATTTATGGAAAGAGTAAAAAAATTATAATTATTTTTATAATATTTAGTTGATATAATTTCTTTTTAAGAATATATATAAGAAAAATGGAAGTGCTCAAATGTTTTATTTAATAATTTAATAAATAAAAAATAATTATTTATAGAAGAAACTAAAGAATAGTAAATTTGTGATTTTTCTCCTTCATTATATTATATATACATTGGAAAGAAGTAACAATACTCTCTCTTTTTCAGAATTTAATAGACAGATATTTAATTATTTTATATTATATATACTGAACTGAAAGGTACAGTAAGTAGGGAACCATTATTATTAGAAAAAAAAACAAGAAAGTGTTTAATTTATATATTTTTTATTTTTATTTTTAAAAAAATACGTATTTTTTAGAAAATAGAAAATGATAAAGAAAATGATAATTTATCATTCTCTATTTTTTTTAGAAAATACTATATCTTTTTTAAAAAATAAATATAAAAAATATAAACAAAATATTATTTTCAGAAAATATACGGGACATTTAGTTTACATGTTTTCCCTTTTCATTTGATAGAAAATGCACATTTTTTAGAAAATAGAAAATGATAATTTATCATTCTCTATTTTTAAAAAAAATGTTATATCTTTTTTTAGAAAATAAATATGAAAAATATAAATTAAATATTATTTTTTAGAAAATATATATTTTTTAAAAAATAAAAATAAAAATTAAAAATATGTCAATTGCCTCCTACATTTTCAAAAAAAAAATAATAAAAATAAAAAACGAGCCAGCCAAATACCCCTAAATACCCCCCTAAATCATTATAGCAAGTGGGGTCCCCGTCCTGTCAGAAGTTAAGTGGGTTCCGCCGCATAACCTTCATGGGCTTCTAGAAGGTGGGTGGTAAACAGGTGGGTGAACAATTGGGGGAGTAACGATCGATGCATTTAATCGTATTCCGAGCCAGGATTAGCCAACCGGTCGGCGTCAGTTTTGCTTTTGTTTTTTTACTAGCGACGCTTCACTCTATCACTCATCTCCGTCGCGGAGAACCACTCATGGGGACCTGGGAATCCGGCCGCCGCCGCCGGTGCTGTTGCAGCCGCGGCCGTCCCAGCGGAGACGGCGAGGCTTTGTCAAGGGTGCCCGCCCTCCTCCTCCTCCTCCTCGTATCCTCCGTCCCCCTCGCAATCATCGCCTCCCTCGAACGCTCCGCCGCAGGTTTCACATTCCAGACCCCCGACTGGATCTGCGAGTGCGCCAAGTGGGACCCCGTCGGCCACAGCTTCCTCGCCTCCACCTTCCTCGGCGGAGGCGTCGCCCGGCTAACCCTTGAAGATCCGCAAGCCGTCGGGGGCGCCCTGACGCAGCGGGCCGTGCTTTCGGACCCCGACGTCGCCGGGAATGTGTCGCTGGGAATGGCCATCGATCGCAGCAGTGGGAGGCGCCGGATTCTGGTGGTCTACGCCGACCTTCTCCGGTGCCGCTCCTCCTCCGTGGCGGCCTACGACCTCGAATCGTGGTCCCGCATCTTCCTCACCCATCTGAATGATCCAGGTTTTTCTCCATAAACAATATCATTTTCCCCATTTTAATCTTTTCCGCTACTGGATCGACCTGCGACGATAATTCCGGTGGATGATTAAATGTGCTTGTCTTTATTTTCCGGCCAATCGCTTTGTTGCAACTGCTATGAACAGCGATAATTTATTGCTACACACTGCATTGGCACTGAGAAATAGTACAAGTGACCAAAAATGTCTCCAGAATGTTAGGTAGAAGGCAAGGAATGCTGAAATTCTTTGCTTATTTGTGTTAACATTTAATTGATTTTGATTTTAATTAAAACTGAATTAGCTAACTTTGAACTATAGACATCTTTTTCAAACAATGTAATGTGTGGTTGCCTAGGGTTTATGATCATTGTGTAGGTGTAAATCCTGTGAACTCTCATAGAGTGTGTCATAAGATTCTTTTTGGCTTTGTTCACGTGATGTCCCATTCATTTGAGGTACAATTGACAAGGTTAAACTGCTACCAATAACACCCTTGTAAGGATGTAAAGTTTGATGTATGATTGTGTAGGGTTTAAGATCATTGTTTAGGTGTAAACCCTGTTAACTCTTATAGAGGGTGTTCCATAAGATCCATTTTTGTCTTTCACCATGCGATTCCCCCTTCATTTGAGGTTCAAACGAAGAGGTTAAACCACTATCAATAGCACCCTTATATGGATTTAAATTTTGACCTTTGTTGAAAATTCTGAGATCTATTTCGTTACCACTAGACCAAGCAATGATTGGTGTGTCTTAAGATACTTGATGCTGTAGAAAGTTAGATTTTCACTTCTCTAATTACTGAAGTCAAGGAGAACAAAGATATGGTTTAATTTTGTAATTTGTTTTATTTTACATCTTATTAATGTATTCAGTCAGATCTTTTCTCTGACATGGGATAGATGGTTGAATTGACTGAAAACATGTTGAATCATGCTATTTAATGGAGGTCATTTGTCATTTGCCCGATGATGAATGATTGATTGATAAAAATATTTGACTAGAATCTATGAAACCAATACACGACCCTATGTTGTTTGTTCCCATTTCACTTCATTTGGTGCCGTTTGATCATAATTGTCTTTTAAATTTATTGTGTTTGCCTGGGAATAATTGGTTTAGAAAATCTCTAGTTTAGTGTTATGATATGCCTGGTCATCTGCTACGCAACAAAATTTTTTACCTGTAAATCCAAATCATAACAAGGTCCATAAATCTAAACAAAAAAAAAAAAAAAAAACCCTGAAACTAGTTTCTTTCGTCTTGCATCATAATACAAGTAGGCTATACATTTGGTCAGTATATATATTATTTTTGATACTTGGATTCTCCATCTATCTCGTTTGTACCAGTCTTCGAGATCCTATGATTTTGAATTTGGAATGCAATGTGATATCGCTTGGTGTATAGGTGAATGTTCATTTGCTGATGATGTAGCTGTTGATGAAGATGGAAATGCATATGTTACTGATGCAAAGGCAAACAGAATATGGAAGGTGGGATTGAACGGTGAGTTGATATCCGTCATTAGAAGCCAACTTTTCACTCAGAGGAAGGAGTGGTACTATAACTTTGTCGGTCTGAATGGCATCGTGTATCATCCTGATGGCTATTTGCTCGTCATACACACTGCCAGTGGTCATCTTTTTAGAGTTAACACAGCAACTGAGGAGGTGACTGTGGTTCAAGTCAGAGGATCATTGCTCATGGGGGATGGCATGGAGTTAATTTCGCCGAATAAACTGGTTATTGCCGGCACCCCTTCTGCTAGGGTGATCGAGAGCTTTGATGGTTGGGAGACAGCAAACGTCACAGCATGGTATATTGGACCGATGCATCGAATTGCCTCGTCGGCGACTGTGAAAGATGGACGGATATATCTTAATCATCTTGTGGGGGTAGGAATGGTGAAAAAAACTCATGTCATTGCAGAGGCAGTTTTCCTGCCGAGCAAATAAGTAGCTCAGATAACCCTCATAATCGTGAAGGAACAAATACTTATTTGAAGGTCCTTGCTCAAATCATCTTTCAACTACTTTTTTTTTTTTTTTTAAACTAGCAATTACTTTGATATATTCTAGTGAAAAAGATACAATAAAATGAAAAATTCTCTAATAGGATATCTATCTTACTCTAGGTCAGTATGTCATGCCTATACGGTCTTGCGCTGGGTTAGCATATAATGCCTATGTGTCTAAAGATCTTGAGCTAAAGAGCTAACTCCTCTAACTAAGTCGGCACCTCTAGACTTCTGCAAGTGAACATCCTCAGTTATGCTCAGCTTGGCTTCTCGAACTCAATACTCCCAGCTTAGTTATTTCGGCTCTCTACTTGGAACTTGCTTAAAGAAAATGATTGTTCTTTAAATTAATTTAATACAATTGAATCTAGTGTAAAGAGGTCCACGCCACAGCCTCTCGGCGAACCATTAATGTTAAGGGGGATGTTCAATCCCGAGTCCTTTAGACGAACCACTGAGGTCTAGGAGAGATATCTAAAGGTCGACCTCAAAGCCTTTAGGCAATCCACCAAGACTAAAGGGAAAGCTTGATCCCACGATCTTTAGGCAAACCACTGAAGATAAGGAGGAGAGCTCAATCCCAAGACTTTTATGTGAATCATTGAGGTTTGGAAGTGATATCCAAATGTTAACCCTAGTGTTAGGACACGTATGAGCTCACTTTTTTATACTTGATTTGCAACAGAAACTTGTAACAAAGAATCTTCACAATGCTAACACTTACATTCTACTTGGTATCCACCTTCTTGAGGTGACTAATCCAAAAGTCTACTCACATACACAGCTCCATTGTGAATGACTCCTCAAAAACTTTCTAGAGGTTGAGAAGTCCCGTACAAACTCAAGCACAAGAATACAATAAGAAATATAAAATACACAAGCAAATATAATTTAAAATGACTTTATAATAAAATATTTATTCTAAGGATCATAGAGTTCATCCACAGATAAAATGTTTGTGATAATATTTTTTGTCTGTGAAAATACGTTAGAGAATGATTTTCAAATATATCTTTAAAATGTTTTGAGAAATATTTTTAAAATCCTTTGCAAAAATTTTGATATTATTTTTTTAAAATTTAAAGATTATTCCTTGAAAAATTGTAGTGATCCTTATTTTTATGTGTGTCTGAGGGAGAGATAAATTTAAAATTTAGCTGACAATAAAATGAACTTAGAAACTTAGAATAAGTTTAAAGTTGAGCTGAGAGTAAAATAAACTTTATTTCAAGTTTGATTGAACTTTCAACTTAAAGCGAGAACTGATTTTACTTACCATCTTTGCTAATGTTTAAGTTGTTAAAGTTAGGTTAACTTAAATTCTAACACTGTGATTTAAGTTTATGTAAGTTAATTTGTCTGATTCAATTATTGAACTAAGTTTAACTACTTTGAATTAAAAGTTTGAAATTCTATGTAAACTTTTTTAAACAAAGGTATAATTTTCTCTAACTCTAAACTGTGTTACCAAAAATAAAAAAAAGGAGAGATTGTTAGTATAGGCAACACTAATAATCGAACTTGTATTTTGATATCTGACAAAGGTTTTAAAGTTAGACATTATGTGTTTAATATGTGAGTTAAGTGTGCAAGTCAGATAACATGGAAAGTCCTAATGGTTCAATAACATGGAAAGTCCTAATGGTTCAGAAAGATCGGACATTAGACATCAAAAAGCTTAGTGGGTCAAGAGGATGAAACACTAAGCAAGGGAGTCTTAGTGGATTAGAAATATCAGACACCGAGTAGAAGACCAGATGAGTTGATTTGGTGCACACATGATAGGTCTGCTGGATTGGACATCATGTAAGAAAAGTCTTGGTAGGTTGATCAGACACTAAGCAGAAGGAGTCCACATGTTTGGTGAGTAAGTAATGCAAGTCATCTAGAGACCTTTCTATTTTAGAAGGTAGTGAGGACGTGTTCCAATTGGGGCAACCTTAGGGGTTGATCCGGCTGAAGAAATCAATAGAGATTTTTAAGTCGAGATCAAATTGTCTTAACTGTCAATTTGATTCATGTATACTTATATATTTCTAACTCTGTTTTGTAAGATCATTATTGTTATTATTGTGCAAACTTTGTTTTGTAGAAAAATAGATCTTCTACTGACCAAAGAGTTTGGTTGACCGAACATGATGGTAGTTAACCGATTGAAATAGATAACATTTCAGATTCAGATCAAGGCAAGTGGGAAATAAGAGTTTAGTCGACTGATCAGGTGGATCGGTCGACCAAACCTAGAAAGAACAGATCGGATGTGATCGAATCGAATAGGAAAGGAAGTTCTAGAGTTTGGCCGAAATAGCAAATTACGCTGGATTTATCTGATCGTATTGAAGCAAGTAAGGAAAGATTAGAGATCTGGTCGACTAATAGGACGTTCAGTTTGTTAGGACACTTGAGAACTAGAGAAAGGGGGGAATAGCTCATGCCACTTCTTGTTGATGATTTGCAGCAGATATCTTGAAGCGAAAATTCACCAATGTAACTCTTGTATTTTTAGTATCCACCTCCTTGAGGTAACTAATCCAAGGGTTCACTCTCCTCACTGATAGATGCACAATGAAACCTCCTTCCTGGAGGCGAAAAAGCCTCGAAAAAAACTCGAATACAAAATGCAACAAGAAATCATTAAGTAGGTTCACAAGAAATCAAAAATGATTACAACAAATAACCTCGCTTTGCTTGTTCTTTTCTTGGTTTGGATTTGTCTCTTGGTGATCGAAAATACAACAATATTTCTCCTCCAAACACCCAAGAATTGCTGTGAATGATGTATATGAGTGTTGCTTCTAAATATCCACGAAAGTCCTTTTCTAGGGTTCGCTCGACGCCTCCCAATCGATTCAGTTTTTCCTCAATCGATAGCAACGTCGGATTTACCTGTTCAACTTGGAGAATGATTCTTTTTGTAAACCTTATCAATTGATGAGTCATCCCAATTGATTCAGAAGGCCTTAATCAACTACCCAATCAATTCCGAAGCCCACTGTTCGCTCATAAAAAAGCCTCAATCGATCATCCTAATCAATTAAGAAGTCTTAATTGTTTACCTCAATTGATTCTATCTTGTCACGATACACGACTCCCAATCGATTAGGTGACCTCCCTAATCAGTTCAAGCCGACCTTAATAGATTAAGCAAAGAACCTAATTGATTCCAAACTCATTCGTTCGATCGAGAGAAAAGACTAATCGATCAGCCCAATCGATTGGTCGATCAATTCCGAGTCTCTCTGTGTTCCCGCAAGAACCTTTCTAATAGACCACCCTAATTGATTAGCTTAGGGACAATCGATTTACCTCAATCGATTGCCTAATTCTAACTTGCTTGATCCAAATCTAGGGTTCTCCTTGTCTAATATCCGATCAACCTGACATGTTGGGACTTCCCCACCAAGTGTCCAGCCAACCCTTGATCCACTTAGACTTTCTCTTGTGCCAAGTGTCCATTCAACCTTTGACCCACTTGAACTTTCTCTTTGTCAACTTCCCTTTGGACTTTCGATCACCTTGTTCCGTGTTCCTTGGTCCACGTAAACTTTCCTCTTGCCTAACCACAGTTAGAACTAGTCACTTGTAGGGGTGTAAATGAGCCAAGCTGCTCACGAGCTATTCGGGTCTCGATTCAAAAAAAAAGTTCATTCGATTAAGTTAACAAGTCAAGCTCAAGCTTGACTTCAAGCTCGAGAACATTATCGAGCCAAGTTCGAGCTTAACAGTATTTGGTTCATGAGCTCGTGAACATGTTGTTTAGAGGCTCGCAAACGTGTTTGTTAAAAGACTTGCTTAT
>JBAMIE010208629.1:0-22316 GCA_037177295.1 Kaempferia parviflora
ATATCAATCGAAGCTTGCTTACCCTTGGAACTGTTATCCGAAAGTTAAGGTTGTTTAACTCTTTTAAGTAAACACACGTCATTGGTGTTCTTTAATATTGTGAAATCCAGTGTTGTTTGATCTATTTTGAGTTGTAGTTCATGCTTTACCTCGGTCGCATTTATGGTTACTACTAAAAGACACCTTAAATTCCGTTCTTAACATGATCTAATTCACGCTTTTATTGCATGATCTAATGATCTTATGTTGCTGCAGTGAGGGAAGAAATGAGCATATTCCATATCGAGATTCAAAACTGACACGGATATTACAATCATCCTTGGGGGGTAATGCAAGAACCGCTATTGTCTGCACGATGAATGCTGCTCATAGTCACGTTGAACAGTCCCGGAACACCCTCTTCTTCGCAAACTGTGCGAAACAAGTAATCACAAATGCACAGGTGAATGTGGTGATGTCTGACAAGGCATTGATCAAGCATCTACAAAGAGAAGTCACCAGATTGGAGAGCGAACTCAGTAATCCAAGATTAACCTCCCACACTACCCATTTCGAAGCTCTAAGGGACAAAGATTCACAAATCAAGAAGGTCATTAAAGAAATAATGTTTCAGTTCTTAATGCACTGACGTTCAACTTTCTACGACCAAAAGTTTTTTACCTCACTTCATCGGAGCTTCTCACTATATTCTGGATGTTATTTTTCTTAATCCTCATACAGATGGAACGAGACATCATGGAGCTGATGCAACAAAGAGACCTTGCTCAGTCTCGTCTTGATGATTTGCTTAGAGCCATAGGCGACAATGAACAAGCTTCAAGACTATGGGTATGGCTCCAAAACAAGTTCACCTAAAGTGTCCTATAAGTCGTCTTTGTCTTGTTAAAGCTTGTTTATATTTGTGTAGGATGAATTGAGTCAGTCTTCTATGGTATCACAGATGCAAAACACCCAAGAAGATGTGTGCTCGATTTCTGGAACATGTGGAGCCGCATATCGAAGTCCAGATTTTTATTCTACAAGATTTTCCAGCTCATCAGGCATCGCATATCAAAGTCCAGATACTGAATTTAGAAGATTTTATGATACATCAGGCACTGCATATAAAAGTCCAGAAATTGAATCCAGAAGACTTTGCACGTCACACGAAAGCAATTACGAAGATGAATATCATTTAGAGCTCCATAGTAAACTGGGCAAAGATCATGACATCTCACCTAGGCATTCAGTTAGTAGTTCTGCAACCAGCGGCATGATCTTACAGCGGCGAAGGGGCAAGGGCTTTAAATCCACGCAAGAAAAAATTGAAGACCACTGCAAGGAAGTTAGGTGTATCGAGATGCATGCTTCGAGCACGAGCAAAAGCGAAGAATCCAGTGCTGCATCAATGATTCCAGACGACGATAGTCTACCATCTCAGGGCGAAGTGGCTGACACAACAAAGCTTGAAAATCCTCCTGGATCACATCATGGGGTCGGCATAGATTCGATACCTAGAATGGAGCAACCCATGGATACCACAACAAGTGCAGTTGGTGTTATCGTAAAACCATGTGCCGGTACTTCATCTCTGCTGCCCAAAATGGATAAAGTAATGTCCTCTGGGGAGTTGGCACAAACTAGAAGTGGTAATAGCAATGGGATTCTAATGATTGCTTCATCTTTTTCATCTGAAGATGCAGAGAAACATCATGAGACACAACTTGATGGCATATCAGATGGTGTTTTAACAAACACGCCTGAGTTCGGTCATAATGCAAAAAATGTGGCACGTTCGCATGAAGAATCTCACAGAACTATCGAACTTTCAGGTGATGTAGTTGGAACCGGGGATATTTTGATTGTTCGTGAGGACAATGTGCCAAACACCAGTATTTGTTCTCCGAGGGTAGTTCAGAGTCAGCATCAAAGGGAACTACTTGTTGATCAGGTGAAAAATCTCCCTTCTAACACGCGATACCCTAGCTTCGATGTCTGCAATTATGCACCGATACACATTTTTGTCCATGTGGCACCTAACGTGCCATTATGCTAATCAGTTTCAATACTGTTTCTTGTTTTAGGAGAACCGAGACTCACAAGTTGAAGATTCCGAAGTTGAGAAAACTATGATGGATGTGGGAATAGACTCAGTACTTTATCCCGTTGAATCTCCTTCAAGATGGTCATTCGACTACGAGAGGAAGCAACAAGAGATAATTGAGCTTTGGCACGCTTGCAATGTGCCCTTGGTCCACAGGACCTACTTTTTCCTTCTTTTCAATGGCGACCCAACCGACCCCATCTACATCGAAGTGGAACACAGAAGGCTATCGTTTCTGCAAAACACCTCAGCTCATGGTCATTGTGCCACAACAGTAGCAACCGAGAGTAGCCATAATCCTACATCTTCAAGGTACATCGCTTCTCTTGTTCCTTATCTTTCGTCATTCAAACTAGATTTGTATCGTAATACTAGTGCCATTCAAATCTTTCAACAGCCTAAGGTATCTCCGCCGCGAAAGAGAAATGTTGTACAAGCATGTGCAGAAGATGCTAACTCTGCAAGAAAGGATCTCGATGTACACCGATTGGGGAATCGATCTACACTCCAAACAGAGGAGATGGCAGCTCGCCCAGCGCGTCTGGACCCAAACCGACATGGCACATGTCAAGGGGAGTGCTTCCCTTGTGGCGAAGCTAATCGGTCTCGCGGAGCAAGGGCAGGTCCTCAAGGAGATGTTTGGACTCAGCTTCCTACCACAACCAACTAATCACAAATACTTCATCTGGAAGAACAAAAAGTCAACTTCTCTTGCATGATCCACAATTAACTGCCATAGACAGTTTGACTTCTACTAATTACATATATATGTTTTAATCTTTTTTTTTTTCATCTCATTTCTGTAATCTTGTGATTCTTTAATTATGGATTCTACCTTGGTTTTCTCATGAACTTGGACAAAAATATGATGATGGTGAAATAGGAGATAACATTTTATGCAGCGTGATTGTGATATTATTATTATTATTTTCAGAAGTATAGCATTATGTTTATAAATTATAATTCTCGGCATCAATTAGAGTTTGACAAAACAAGTGAACTGCTAGAATGTAATAAAAGTCAACTGCTTTACCCTTGAAATTTTATAAAAATACCCAAGAAATTTTTATTTCCCTAACTAGTAAACATCTTCCAGGCTTATCAATTAAAACTTTAGAAAAAAAAGTAAAGTAAAGGAAGAAGAAAAGTAGCAATTGCATTTACACTATTCACAAGGAAACATATGGAGAGAGTATGCTTTACCTTTTTCTTTATTTAGGTGTTGACTTTGACTTTTGCTCGTGACTACTCAGATTTTTAAAATTGGTCAACTTGGATTAAAGATCAATCTTTTATTGTTTATATAGAATACTTCAATTTGCTCTATAGAAAATAAAAAGGATCTAATTGAAATATTTCGAAACACAAGCACCTCATTGGTATATTTTCCTGGGGCCCCCACTCGGATTATTGTAAATTTAGGAATGCGAGATCGCGCACTGCGCGACGCGCCGTGTTCGCGGAGCGAATTCAGCAACCCAAACCCGAGGCCGTCTCCATCCCCTGCACGAATGGAGACATTTGTCTCTGTTGTGGGCCATTAGTAATTCTCCAAGTGTCGATTTTGATAGGTTCTGTTCACATTTTTAACAGGTTGCTGTCTGGAAAGTGATAGGGGATTTTAATGGCGACGGGATCTGCAGCAACGAGACCGAGTTGGATCCTTCTTCCTTGGCTCACTCCATCTCGGCACTTTATGAATGGACCCCTCAAAAAGTAGAAATTTCATTCAAAATGCTATCCAAGCTACGATACTCTTCGAATACTAAATTAATAAACTTATGTATTATAGTATTTGATCGTAAGAGGTGAGGAATAGCTGACATGACTTGTTCCCAGAAGATGTCTAATAAAAGTAAAGCATATAGATCCGAGGTGAGATCTGAGACCACCTCGAATGAGTAGTAGCCGAGGTCACCTCGGGCACAGACCCGAGGTCATCTCAGACGAGTAGTAGCCGAGTCTACTTCGAGCACATAGACCCGAGCTCAATTTTAGGAACGACCCTTAAAATATGATTTTAGGGGAGGAATTTTATTTTCTTGTCGCCTCTTTTTCTCAACAAATTTTGACTAACATTAATGACAAAAGTGGGAACGGTTACGCCTCAATTATGGTAACCGAACGACAGTTAAGGCTATAACACCTAAACGCACGATCATAAAGGGAAGAACGGTTATTTACCTTAAAGGAAGATATATAATATACAGAAGAGAATAGGTAATTTTCTTTAGAATCTCTTCAATTCACACAAACTATTTTCATCTCTCTCTGACTTGAGCGTCGGAGCGGGCTACGCTAGAATTCTTCTGGTTTTCCCCTTTAACCCTCGTGTTAATCTTGTAGGGCATATGTCACCTTTTCTGATATCATCCACCTTGGTTGCATCATCATCTCCGGTCACGTCGATCTTTTCCGGAACCGATCTTTTCCGGAACAATATTAAATTATTAGTAATATGATTAATAAGTATCAAATTTTAGCATAAATTATAACAAATTCATTTACTTGTAAAGCGGCAAATTTGAAAATTTTTAACATAAATTATAATAGATTTATAGGAGAGACTTAAAAAAATAATATGAAGTAGAGGGTGTAAAGTGGAAACTTTACGCCGCATTTAATGCCACCTCTGTTCATGCGCCTCCTCCCCCTCCTCTCTTCGACTGCCGCTTCTTTGATTGCCCTCGACGAAACCGTCGAATCCCATCGACGGAGAAGAAATCGAGGCAGGAGGAAGCGGCGGGCGAGGGCCATGGGGCAGTGCTACGGCAAGAACGTCTCTGTCTCCGAGGACGACGGCGCCGCCCAGACCTCGGCCAATGGCGCTGGGGAAATCGCCCCGGCCACGCCCGCCAGGAAATCCCGGAGTGGCGCGACCGCCCCCGTCTACTCCCACGGCAGCGGTGCCGCCTGGCCTAGCCCTTACCCGCAGGGCTCCGCCAGTCCCCTCCCTGTTGGTGTCTCCCCCTCGCCCGCCAGGTCCACCCCCCGGCGATTTTTCGGGAGGCCTTTTCCGCCGCCGTCCCCGGCGAAGCACATAAAGGCTGCTCTCGCGAAGCGGCAAGGCCCCCCGAAACCTAAAGATGGGCCGGTCCCCGAGGACGGGACTGGGGAGGGGGAGAGGCCGTTGGATAAGAGCTTTGGGTATAGCAAAAACTTTGGGGCGAAGTATGAGCTGGGGAAGGAGGTCGGAAGGGGCCATTTCGGGCATACCTGCTTGGCTACTGCTAAGAAAGGGGAGATCAAGGGTCAGCTTGTTGCCGTCAAGATTATCTCTAAAGCTAAGGTGCGGTGGTATGTCCAAAACGTGAATTTTCTCTGTCAATTTTTTTTCTCTTTTAAACCTTGACGAATTGTTTGATTATTTCCATATATTAGTGTCCAACACTAGACGATCAATTAGAAGATCCAATGTCTCTATCATCTCTTCGTTTGTAGTTTAGTGCGTGTTTTATCCGACTTCTGACTGTTAATTCTGTGTTCGACTTTTTGTATGTTGTTTTTCTCTATTTGTCCTTTCCTATGTGCTTTTTGTGTTGGGTTTGGAGAGAGATTGGCACTGACGCAGCCACGCAGGTCCTTTTATGAGATGAAATGTCACGAGATTCTCTTGTGACAAAATTAAAGTGATAGAAAAACAATTTAAAGACAGTTCCAATCTATTTGTCGTGGCATTGCATGTTCTTATGATTTTAAGCACATGAAAAATTGTCTTCATCTTCCCTAAACCTCCTCACTGATTAAACAACCTCCATGATAGGTCTAAATTAAGCTATTGCAACAGAGAACATTCCAACATTGTTTATTTGTCTCTCTTATTTCTGATTGATTAGTCAAACTTCCAGATTATAATTATTCCATGGAAACTTTGTGGTCTTATTACATGGGCTTTTCCTGAGATAGTACCTCGTTAATATATCCAATTAAACAAAGAATATTTTTTCTACGATTTCTTTGCCTTAAATGTTCTGGATGATTTGAAAGGAACATAAACATATAATCCAAGCCTTGCTATACACATCTGGTGAGTGGTATTACTGAATAAGCTCATAGTAGAATGACCCAAACATTTTAAATTTTAGACAAGCTACTAACTATTTATGTTTTGTTAAATTCTTGTGAAAAAGTTTGTTGCCATAAAGAAATTATATAATCAAAACAAGCCTTATTCTCCTAATTATTTGGGGTCTGCTCCATGGATTTTTCACGCTGTTGAACTTACTGCAAGATGTCTATTGTAAACTAGGCTCTTTATAATGACTCTTAGCTTAAATTATCTGCTCTACAAATGGAAGGATGTAATCTCTTTCTTTGAATTCCCAGTACTGTCTTACATAAATTTCAAATCATCTTCCTGATAACTTGAAAGGATCTGGTCTTAGCCACGTTACTGATATCATAACTTCACTTTCACACACTAGCATGATATAAACACTTAGATGATCTAACATTCTTTCTGCACAGTATATTATCATAAGTAAGTTATATTGTTGCAGTTAAGTCACCTACTTTTTTTTTTTACCTGTAACTGAATGCATGCAAGTTAAACTTTGAAAATCACTGTAGTTTTTCTTCTTGTAGTCTCAACTATAATGTTTTTTAGACAGATTGGAAGTGCTTCTATTTATGTCATAGAGTTCTATTGGTACCATTTCTTTTGGTGAAAAGCATTAGGCAATTGGTAGCACCAAAGTTTGTCAGCAACCAAGTTGGTTTGCTTGTTACTGCCAAGTGTATGTGGTTGAACTTAGTATCGTCCTATTTAGTCTAGTTTTATTGAATTCTTCTTGGAAATGAAAATACAGGCAATAGTGAAAGACGTGGGAATTTTATGATACTTTCTTTTCTGGCTAAATGCATAGATCTCGTTCATCACTTTTCCCTTGATTTGCAATCAAAAAATTTGTTAATATGAAAACTTGCAAATTCCGGGACTATAGCTGATAATTGCTGTTGTCACGAAAAAGATCACCAGAACTCCATGGTATTTTTAAATTAGCATATGGTATGGTTGTCTTGCTGATATTTTTGGGATCTTTAATGCAGATGACAACACCTGTATCAATTGAAGATGTTCGCCGGGAGGTTAAGATCCTGAAAGCTTTATCTGGCCATAAAAATCTTGTCAAGTTTTATGAGGCATCTGAGGACACACTTAATGTCTACATAGTGATGGAGTATGTCACTATGTCCTAATCTAATATTCACTGTTATCGTGGTATGAGTATTTTGTGCAACTAATTTTTGATTGCGTGTGCCGCATTATTTGATATAGAATTTGATTCATTTGGCACTTTTTCCTGTGGTTGATCTTCTATTTTGCAGAATCAGATTTCATGAAAGTATTCATTGATGTATCAATTTCCTAAATAAACAATGAGGGGGCTCCCCTACATATTTTTCTGTGTTGGCATGGCTACCTTATTCTCTCTTCATGTTTTGTTTTTTCAGATTATGTGAAGGTGGAGAATTGTTAGAGAGAATTTTGTCCAGGTACTCTTTTTTTTTGTAATTAATTGCTTTATGTTTATTTTTTTTAGATTATGTGAAATTTCTTATATTTCTTTTGTTCTCAAGAGGTGGAAGATACACAGAGGAGGATGCAAAGGCTATTGTTGTCCAAATACTGAGTGTTGTTGCCTTTTGTCATCTTCAAGGTGTTGTGCATCGTGATTTAAAGCCAGAGGTTGACACCATAAGCCACTTCGTGATTGAAACATATATTTTTTTTAGGACTCGTCTTGTCTTGTGATTTTCTCTTTCAGCATTTCCTCATCCCCTCTTTTTCACAGAATTTTCTTTTTGCCACTAAAGATGAATGTGCTGACATGAAGATGATTGATTTTGGACTTTCAGATTTTATTAAACCAGGTGAGTCTAGCAATCCACTATGTGAACTTATGCTGCTTAAATTTTGTTGTGTTGCATTTTGGTAACTCCTGATATGAAGACGGATGGCTGATTATTGACTTGATTGTGGGATAATCTGTTGCTAACATTATAGCTTCTGTTTCCTAGTTGATAAATATAATTTATGCAAAGCTATCTACAGATGTTGATTTCTAGTTCTGGGCAGTTGTTTATCATGGCTCATCAGATTAAATTGATAGAATTGTAGGGTATGTTTCATTGTGGACTGATTATATTACAATAAGGACACAAATTAAACTAAAATGTTCTTTTATATTTGTATATAGACTGTCATTACAATACAAAAGAAAGGGAAGAAATTAAGGTAATTATCAAATGAATGGCATATATATATTTAGTGCATAGCAAAGCCATTGAGAGTTGTGTGGCGTTTATAAGATGACATTACACATATGCATTGCCATAGATTGTTATTTCTTATTCTACGTAACTCTTAAAATAATCTTGATTCAGTTTTATTCCTAATCTAATCTAAGATAACCTAGCTCCTAAAAATTGAATTTTTTGGCTCAGCTATTTGATTGTATATGTATCTCTCTTGACTTGACCCTACAAATTAGCTTTTGGATATATTTTTTTTTTTGTATTAGGGATATTGTCATATTCCAACCTTTGGTAGGAGCTACAGACAGTGCTTCTTTGTTTATTGGATTGACTTGCCAAAGATGACCAAATGTTATTCCAATTAAGAGTGATACTGCAGGAGGAGGATTTGAAAAGAGATGCATGTGAATTCCAAAGACAATGACATTCAAGTGACAAAAGTTTATGATGCTACATAACATAATTGACATAATTATATGAATAGATACATTACAAAAACAATTTGATACTTTAAATTTAGAGGGATTAACTAATTTAAAACCATAGAAGTGACTTAGGTGGTTTACCAATTTATATCTTGTAAATTTATTCTAGAGTATTTGTACCATTTTACATTTGTCACAAAATAACATGTCAGGACAAATTAACGCCAACTACTGGCTCCAAACGTAGTTAATTGACTAGGTTGTTTTATTAATAATTGAAAATCTTAAGCCATGGCCTTATTGACCTGTATCTAGTACATTTCTCTTGAAATTACTTTGTTCTTTCATTTCAGATTTTGTATCACATCTCTAGTTTAACTGTATATCATCGCATTAGAGCTGGCATTTAAACTTTCATTTAAAAATGATTATGCAGATGAAAGGCTGAATGATATTGTTGGAAGTGCTTACTATGTTGCCCCTGAAGTCTTACATAGATCATACAGTACGGAGGCAGATATCTGGAGTGTTGGAGTTATAACATATATTCTGTTGTGTGGCTGTAGACCTTTCTGGGCACGAACTGAATCAGGAATTTTTCGTTCTGTGCTGAGGGCTGATCCCAACTTTGTTGATTCACCATGGCCGGATGTTTCTCCAGAAGGCAAAGATTTTGTGAAAAGGCTTTTAAATAAGGATTACAGGAAAAGAATGACAGCTGCACAGGCTTTGAGTAAGTTGCTAGTTTCCACGATTCCGAAAACTCTCGAATGATTTCAAGTGATAAGGAGGAATTCACACCTTGAACTTCACATATTCTATTTTTCCTTTAATGCGGGGTATTTCTCTGTATTTCTTTTTTGGTAACAGCCCATCCTTGGTTGCGAGATTTACAACAGAAAATTCCATTGGATATTGTTATCTATAGACTAGTGAAGTCTTATCTTCGTGCAACACCTCTTAGGCGATCTACCTTAAAGGTAATATACATTGTTAAAATATTCAAATATTCAAGAGCTTAGCACAATAAGATTTCAATATTGATATAACTTTGAATTCATGGTTATCTTGGTTGACAATGTAAAGAACTTGCAACCTTGAGAGCCATGCCAAATGATGATCTTAATTAGTGTTAAAAGTGGGGAACCGATGCAGCAATTGCCCCCAATTACTAATGTTACTGGGACGATTAATGTATAGAAACATTTTGTCATAACCTTGCAAATATTTCATAAATTTTGCACTTGTTGCGTTTCTGCAGGCACTGTCTAAAGCTCTGACTGAGGATGAACTTTTTTATATGAGGTTGCAGTTTAAGCTATTAAAGCCAACAAGAGATGGTTTCGTATCACTTGAAAACTTTCGGATGGTCAGTAATCAGTTTATTTATTAAGTACCATAATATCGAACAGTGCATGACACAACGAACTATTTGCCAAGTTTTTCTTCATATGCACATTTCTGGTATATGATGTTAGTGTCATTCTAGTTTTTCTTTTCCTTTTTTTTATCGATTTGCATTTTGTGCAGGCATTACTGCAAAATGCCACTGAAGCAATGAGGGAGTCCAGGGTTCTTGACATTCTAAACGCGGTGAGATATAAATAACTTGGCTATTTATGTTCTTGTGTAACTCTCTTCTCTGGTGTACTTCTATTCGTTTATTTATGTATGATGTATCGAACTTATTTTTTTCATTGATTTCGAGCGGCGTTTGTCCTTGTTAGTGTTTCCGAAGGTTGTCATTATCTTAAGTTTACTGAAATTTTCCTAGGCCTAAGTCACTCATGCCTTCTGAGCCTGAATAATCTACATGAATTTCTATTGAAAACCCCAATAGGTGTTGTCTCTTTGTTGGCATAGCAGTGTGTTTGTTATGCTAAAATTCATCTTTAAGCGAATTTATCATTCACTTATCTGGCTGTCGGTAGCGGAATTCCTTTTAACTGTCCAACTGCTGCTTGATCTCAAAACCAGTTGGAGCCACTCTCGTACACAAGGATGGATTTCGAGGAATTTTGTGTTGCCGCAATCAACCCCTATTATCTCGAGGCCTTGGATGGTTGGGAGCAGATAGCAAGTACAGCTTTTGAGTTCTTCGAACGAGAGGGGAACCGAGTCATCTCCGTCGAGGAATTGGCCCAGGTAATAACGGCTTTCACATGAACCTTTGAATCGGAAACACATGCTAGACTGTGACATAGCTGTGCTATGCAGGATCTGAACCTGCCGCCTACTGCTTACTCCATGCTGAAAGATTGGATCCGACCGGAAGATGGCAAGCTCAATGTTCTCGGATACACGAGATACTTGCACGGTGTCACGATACGCAGCTCCAACACGAGACATCATCGCTAGATCTTTGGTGGCCATTCTTGTAATTGCTTCTAATGTTGTTCCATTCGATCTAAAGCATGTCCCCTTAGTCAAGTTTTTTTTTGTTTATTTGTTGATGCACGTTGATGGTAGTTTCGTTTAGAAGAACACACACAAAAGAATTAGAACACACAAAGGCTATTTCCCTTGTGATGTGATGATTTCAAGCCCCTCAGCCATGTTTCAATTTTTTACCAGAAATTATTCATTTTAATTTTATTCATTTTTTTTTCTTGTTTGCTCTATTTAATTAACATAATTTGATTTGTAAAAAGTATTGTTTGATTTCAGAATAAATTTTAATTCTACTCTATAAAACTTAAATACAAATTAAATTTTTAGCAAATTGTCCTAAAATTTCTAATAGCCAACTCAATTTCCTCGGTCCTCTTTGCATTAGATAAAATTTATTCTTACTTTTGCATGTAAATTTTTTTTATTTCAACTCTCTAATGAATACTAATTTATTTAATTATTCTCATTTATCTAAAATGAGATATAATTTTTTTAAAAGTTTAGTATCATTTAATTAGAATTTAATATTTTTTATCAATTGGTTAGCTCCTAATCAATCAATTTGTCGTGAGGGAACAAAAATTTTTATTATTTTTTATAGGTATAAAAATTTTAAAATGAGATAATTCTTATTAAATTCAACATTATTTAACTATAATTGAATATATTTTCTATTTCATTAAGCATGACTTTTCTGCAGATTGGAAATTATAATCAATTCAGCCTAAGTCAATCAATTGGTCAAACATAAAAAAGAATCGTGTTGCCCTTAGGACGTAGCACAAAGGGCGCATGGTATACTCTGACACACCGTTAGGGGTCGATTCCCAGGAACTGAAGTCCTGTGATATACCCCACCATGCGTCTGACGCCTGTGTACCTATATTTACCTCCCTCCATATCCGTGAGGCCGACTCTAGGAGAGTTGATAATGTGGCAGTTTCACATAAAAAAGAATCGTGTTATATTATATTTTAATTTAAATATGTTAAATTTAAGAGTAATTATATCTCATTTTAGACAAATAAGGGATAATTAGATAAATTGAGACTAAGGAGGAAATTGAGTTCAAGGTTATTTCTCCAATTTTTATAAAACAACTTATAAATTTTTATGTTTTTTCAAAAACAAAAGTTTGAAATAAAAAATCGTGAAAATATTTCAGACATCGAAAGGGCCGTACTATTTCCGTTGTGTGGGTTTGTATCATGGTATGCGACTGTGGCCCATACTATAAATCATCGAAAGGGCCGTATTTCTCGGCCTTGGAGATCGCCAAGCTCCGCCACCTTCGCATTTGCTGTCGGCACTAAGCACTCGCCGCCGTGACACAGAGATGGCGACGGAAGCGCCATCCAAGTGCAACTCCGAGCGCTGCCTTCCCGGATCTGGTGCGGATCTGTTGTTTCTAAGCTCCAGGTTCCGTGGTGTGTATTTCCGCGGATCGACGGTCGATTGCCCTAACTGGATCGCATCTAATTCGTGGAGTCGCCGGGAAAGCTCATGGATGTGATGTCGCTGGACCACAGGAGTACTTCCTACCCCCCTCTGTTAAGTCATCTTCCAACATTCGTTTTCCAACAGCCTGTTCGGTAAAAGCTTAGATCTTGTCGTGTCATAGAATGAAATTATAATGCTTATCATAACTGTGATGGTTATACATTGATCTTACTTGTATGTCTCGTAGTCCTTTATAATTTGATCTTCTTGCTTTCTTATTTACTAAAGTTCTCGCTGATGCAATCTTTCAGACATGCAGTTGGAATCTAGTATCAAGATTTCTGCTAGGGTTAAGTGTCAAAATTCTATTGTCTTTAAGATGCACAAACTGCTTCTTCCTTATCCTGGATGGGTTTTTTGTTAACTGGTGGACTTGGGTGAATGATTTTGCTTTGTTTGGTTGGGTTTGAGGGTTAAGTAAGGTTTCTCACTTGATTAATGTTTTTTTATTATTATTAAGCTAAAGACCCGAGATGGGTTAGATTTGTCACTTTATGCAGGCAGTTAGGGAATGATCAACAAGGCTTAACTAGGTTAGTCTCTATTAGCATATGTAATCTACTTCAACCTTACGGATGGATGGATCTTTTAGGAGATGGTCTCTGCCAAGATTATTATTAAGGTGAAACAGTTTCAGATTATGCAAGGGTGGAGCTTTCTCTAAATGTATGAGCACTAAACCCAATTGAGATCAGGGCACTAGTATCTGAAGATCCATGACCCCACTTAGCTTTGAGATGAACCTCATTCTGAAGACCTGAATTGGTTTAGGACCTCCGATACTATGATCCTCTTAGGTAAGATCTCAATTCTAACAACATTAAGTATGTTTGCATTCACATAAACACTTTCAAAATTGAGTTGACACTGCCTAGCCTAGACCAGACAACTTTTCTTCCTTCCAACAAAATGGCTGCTCGTCACATTGTTTAGAGCTTTATAAAGTCATATCTTGTAGCTACAACCTATGGTTGCCAAGGCTATCATACTTAGCTCCTTATGACATGTATTCAAGTTTCTTACTATGAATTTCTAGTTCCTTAGTAAGTATGGGAACTCTTTGGTGACTGTTATGTTTGTTCTAATTCTCCCAAATTTCATTTTACTTCATTATTGCTACAATTAGTTCCATAATGTATTGTTAGTTCCATAATATATTCCTAGCCTGCATTATATAGCGTATCCAGTTTATATGAATTATTTTATACTGTTCTAATCATATGCCTTCATCTGTTAATAACTTCCCAGCATTAATCTGAAGCTAGGTAACTGGATGTCGATTATATTCAAACTGCACTAACCAACCCTTAGCATCTTCATGTTTGAACTTCAACAAATTGATAATAATATATTGGAGCAAGCTGGCAACTAGTTTCAATGGACAAAGACATACAAAAAAGACGTGCTTTTGTTTTCCACTAAATAGTAGGTAGTTGCCCCGTATCGTTTTAGTATTCGACAGTAGAACCTCTAGTGTCTGCAATCGGACATCCATGAATTCATTTCCTAGGGTCATATTGCACTTGAGAAGCCCTAGTATATATCCAAGTTGAAGGACAGGCACATAATATATTCACTGACTTCCAAGGACTAGAATTTGGTCTTGAATCGGTCCTACCAGTTCCATGCAGAGCTTCCTGTGGCCTTTCATCATAAGGAATCTCTGTGGCTCAATCCTGCCAAGCTGATGCCACTGAAAGCATTAGGACCACCTCCTTTTAAGTACCTACAGAGATGTTCTTACTACTGAATTTGGAGCTGTCCGTTCATTGGACACGCAGCAACAGAAAGTCTCATTATTTGGAGAGCCTTTCAGAATGCGATATTTCGACCCTCTACTTTTTCATAATGTCTAGACATTAATCTTTAAAACCGTCTTGCTTCCGGCGTGTTGGCCTCCTATCAGAATACCACCAGTGCTGCATTTAGTGGTTCCACTCCCCGGAGATAAAACAATGAAGGTCAGTGTGTGAATCCTTGTAGTAGCTTTTGATGAATATGTAAGTTGTGCTCATAATTGGCTCATTACCATTTGCTGTTGGTTACTATATTACAGATCTTTAACTGGATGCATCGAAAGTTAAACCCCAACGTCAAGTACTGCCATGTTTCTGGAAAGAAAGGTTGAGGATATTGTGATTCTGTATTTGCTTTTCATAATCTTTCAGATACAAGATTGAACGGCATGATCTTTTATGATCTTGTTTTATGTTTCTGATAACCACTAACCAGATGTCTATGAAGGAGACGAAGGAGAAAAGCTGGAAATTTTGGATAGCATGGAGAAAAAAGCATTACTGTTTCACGATGTCCTCGATAGTATTCTCACCATTGGCACCTTGGGCAGCCAGGTAAAGGTTATGTTTGTTTCAGAATCCTACTGTGCCAAAGAAGATGAACTCCCAGGGGAAGAGGAAAAATATTTAGAGATAGAGGTAACCAATGAAGGGACGGAAATCGCACCAGCTCCGGTGGCAGGCAAGACATCAAAACTCAAATTTCCAGTTGAAGTAGAGGAAAAGAAAATGGAGATTGTCCACGAGACAGATACCACCAAGAAAATCCAAGAGCAGCCGCTGCTGATGGAGGACAAGGAGAAAAGAGAACAGAGGACGACGCTTGCTGATCTTTTCGCAGCAGATGCTATGACAGTGAACGGTCTGAATGAGAAACCAAACAAGAAAACGAATGTTAGATTGAAGCAGTACTCAATTATACATGAGAAGAAGAAGATGCAGAACAGGAAAGAAGATAAGTGGATCACAGCTGCCACAAAAGGCAACACCAAGAAAACCACTAGGAAGATACAGAAGGTACACGTTCCTGCCCTTCAACATTCACACGTGATGATGATAATCGTTTGCTAAGAGTTTTGGTTCCATGAAATGTTATTGATTTGGTGGTAAATGGGTATAGCTGATGTCGAAATTGTTGGAGAAGAAGGTCCACCCGGAGATGCAAGGCGCGAGATGAAGGAAAGTAGGATGCCTCTGATGTGTGGAGGAGCAAAATCTATCGGTAATCGCCTTCTTGGCTTTCTTCATGTGTCTTATATTATGAGAGCTAGTAAAAAAATTTGCAAATATTTGTTCTCCATCTTTTGGGTGGAGCAATCCTAAAGTGAGTTGTGGAACCCTGAACAACGTGGAACATCCTAAAATGAGTGATTTTTATTTTTAGAATTACTTTTAAGGGAAAAGTTTATGGGAGAAAAAAAAATCAAGGGCAGTTATCATTTGCCTTCATTTCCAATTAATCTTAAATGGGCGTCCCTTTTAACATGAATTATCCAAAATATCCTTTCAGCTTCTATACACCGTTTATGTAGTTTTTGCTTTACAACAATAACTTTATATCATTTTAATTTTAATAACTTTATATCATTTTAATTTTAATTTTACTTCTCTGAGTGATAATCTAATTACAATAATATTTCAACGTGCAACATAATTTATGAGAACTCCCATTATACTCGTTACATTTTAAATAAATATGATATTACCATCATCTATCGTGTAAAAGTTAACACGTTTCTACATCGTGTAAGAATTTGTAGAACTTTCATGCCAGCTTTTTACATAGCGGAGTAATCAAATAATGAAAAGATATTTTTGGACAATTCATGTTAAATGAAATCTTCATTTGACTTTAATTTGAAATGGGACGTAAACAATTTTACAAATGATAGTAAAATCATTGGTGTCCATTTGATTTTTGCTCAAAGATTATATAGTAAATCCCGTCAAGAAAGACTTGTGGTGGGATGTGCTTATCCTGGTTCGTTCCGTGTGTGGGCCGAGAATTTCATTAAAATGCTGGCGATCGGTTGGCAGTGATCGGGCAATTACTGACCAGTTGGAACCTCAATAATTGGTTGTGTTGTAGATTGATAAATTGACTCAACTATCAAATAATTAGAGCACATATATAATTGAACTCTTATTTATTTATCCATATAAATATATGCAGACATGGGAAAACGGAAATTATTTTGTTATATATCTGGAATTAGTTTAAGTGAATACAAACAAATACCGAGTCCGATTTGATTGATTGCAGAATGATGATGCTGGGGAATTTGGTACTATAACAAACATGCTTACGAACAATACTTTTAAGTTTAGGCGTCGAGTATCTACATCCAAATATTCGTTGAATAACTTTCACATTGCTGTTGTCGTTAGTCATTATTAAGTTGTTCATCCGTTTTAATCAACAGTGTCATCATTGTAATTAACAAATGACTAGGGCAGCGAAGGTCACCTCTAGCATAATAGTCATAGATCAATTCTTAGGAACTACTTAAAATTTATTCTGTGATGCACTTGCGCCTATATACACGTATGAACTTCCTTCCATATCCATCAAATCAAATCGGTATTAGAGGGTTGTTAAAATAAAGGATTTACTGTTTTATTATTATTTTTTTGACCAATCATTATTTGCTTAACAACACCTTAACTTATTCTAATGCAACAAAACCGGGAACATCAATTAGCATTTGTGCCCGCGAATATAAAGATGCCCGGAGGGATCATTATAAGTATGCAGAGGAGTAATTTAGCCCAACGGTAGTAAATTGACCTTTTAGTGACTGAAATAGAGTGGTCATCATCCATACCCCAATAATGAAATATTCACCAGCATGTTTAAGTTGGATTCAAAGTTCAAACAGACCCCAAAGCACCACTACAAACAACTAACACTCGGGCAAGAGGAAGTTACTAACCCCAACACAATGGAATACAACATTAGACTTGTCTTCAAATCAGGTTTAACATCAAAGCATAACACAAGTATAACCTCCGAATCCTTTTGTACCATAAAGGGTTAAAATATCACAAACTAAAGAGTAATACAAAATTAGCGCTAATAGAACATAAAACAGTGTTAACTTTGCCCAGTACAATTCAAACCGTGTCACCAATTCAAAAGATACAAAAGAAAGAACTTGTCATATAGTAATAATCATAAGGATTGTACGGGGTAGACCATGCCTAGCCACTTAAGAAGTGCGCATGAAGCAAGCAAACTTTGGCGGTAAGCAAAACAAAAGAAATACAGCAAAGGTTCACAGGTTAAGTATGTTATAGCTAGTTCTAAGGGGCAGAAACCAGATATAGATAGTCTAATATGCATCAAGCAACCGAGCCTCCCAAAACAACAGAACCTACAAGAATGCGATCTCACAGCTATGATTCTGTTCAGCTGAGCAACGCTTTTGTCGAGTACAACACTTAAGGAGAGGGTAAAACATTGATCTGTGCAACAGCTGGAAACGTAAACCCCACATTTAACGCCTACCACGAGGCCCTCCAGGCCTTGGACCAGTAAAGCGAGCAAACTGCAGCCTCAAGTTGGCTGAATCACGATCATTTTCGTCGAATTTATAACCTGCAAAATCGAATCGTGACTAGTGTGGACGGAGCCAGATTTTTACCCAAGATTAGCGGATTGCCGTAAACGTAAATAGCACACTTTAAAACACGTGATTTCACAAACATAACAATGGCAAAAGAGGGCAGTAGCACGCGCACCACTTCAACACCTGCCAACTAAAGCTTGCGACATAACACACTTAAATGGAACGTGATTCGCACAAATAACTGATGGTGGCAAATTCAACAAAACGCACATCCCCTGGTGGGAAAGGAATGTGATAGAAATCCAGTAGAAGATCATGCTCTTATTCCAACCCTCAAAATTGATTATGGTACACTTATTATCCCTTTCGATCATCATGAGTGCCCGAAGGATTAGGAAAGCAACTCATTTCCATTTGGTTTCACGCTCTACTACCAACGAAGACGTCACAGGCCTCCACAACTAAACCATTAAATCTGTGTTCGAACATCTCAAACCTCTATGTTCATGATCAGGTCGGTCTCTAATTTAACTTCATGTTGTCAGTTTGAAGAAAAGCTAGACAAAGTTGTAGCAAAAATGTACAAAAAAGAGGGATCCTACAGCAAGAAATATCTTCCAGAAAAGTATTAAAGATTATTGTGCAGTACGAAACAGAAGACAGTAAAAAGGAACCAAGAACATGAGTAAAAAGTATAGAAACTACCAAATAAAGCCTGATATCAAGTATACAGGACATAGTGTTATCACCTTGCAAAGCTTCCAATGCAACTGCAGCTTGGGCTGGAGTAGTAAAATCAACAAAGCATAAGATAAGTGGTTCTCCATCAGGCTGCATGAAATTTGAAACGAAAAAATAAATAAACAATGAGGGCAGCAATTGCCAATTTTGAAGTGATACCAAAAGACACTTAGTGAAGTGTAACTTACATGTCTAGAATCCTTGTTTACAAGCCTCACTTCACGAAAACCCACAAAAGGACGGAAAATATCTGCAAAAGAAAGTAAAGGAATTTCCATGTACTCTATCTTAATCTTAGAAGATTCAAAAAAACTTCATAAGGATACGAGACACCTCCCTGCGTGTACAGTTCGCAGGGACACCCTCCACGAACAAAGTATTGGAAGCATCAGGAGGAAGTGGAGGTTCAGGGCGTCCAACATATCCTACACTCCGACTATCCAAGCCCCCAACACCTAGCATTCGCCTGTCATCAACAGGAATACCACCAATACCTCCACTGGCCCTAACAGGCTCGCCACCAGGATATGCAGATACCTACAGGAAAGTATCAAAATCAAACTCCATCAAAGAGTTTACATATATGTCAGAAACATAAACATAAAATACAGCACCCACCCCATTGCGCAAGTAACGGTCATATGATGCACCAATAGACTCAGTGTCTCTGATTGTGTGATGGGTGCCCCTGTCATCTTCTCGAGCGTAATAGCCAAGCATTTCAGGTCCACCAGGAATGTCTTAAGTAAAATAAGTTCCGTTAGTAAGATATAATATTCTATGACAATAGCAATGTATAGAACATTGTATCATCCATGCATATCCCATTAGAGACACTATGCTATTGAAAAGGAGTTGTGAAAAATTAAAACAAGCCATTCTTCCACACCACATTTTCAGCTCACCTATCACCCCATGATTCATCCTTATTGTGAACTCATCATAACCACCATTGCCGTCATGAAGCAGTTTTTGCCCTACCTATTGGAATCTTATGAATTTTAAGATTTTTATCCCTTCACTAAGCTCTATATATGACTGTGGCATATATTGAACTTTTTTTCTTGATCTCCCTCTACCCCTAACACCTTATAGTATAATAGATTCAATCATTTTAACAGTAAAAATTATTAATCAGTCTTTGAACATGTATATATCATCAAACATATTTTCTTTTGTTCTATCATGTATTGAAGTAAGACTCAATTACTTCAATATTATCCCATCTTTTGGCATATCAGGAGCACAACAATCACATATAAGCTTCTCTACAACTCTACCATTAATCTTATTAATGATATTCTCAATATTATCCCATCTTGAATGATAGATCTAAGGTATAGCATTCTATACTGAGAAACAAGAAAGATGCTAATCGGAAGGGGAAAAAATCTCAGAATGACTGCTAAAACTTGGCTAGCAAAGTATTCTTTCAATCTAGGGAGACAATCCGTAAAATGATGTCAAGTTGGGAAAATAAGCGCAAAAGGATTGCGCTTTATTACACAAGATAATAATCAAAAGAACTAGTGAGTCGATCATCCCCCTCCAAAATAAGGTTGGATGCACCATCCTAGCTACACACAGCCCCCACCCAAAAAGGATAATTCTCTCACTCGACAATAAAAATTACACCATCGACAGCCACGACTTTATCTACAAGAAAAGAAAAGAAAAAAACTAACCCTAGCGGATCTCCTAGAAAAAAATGTAAGAAGAATTAAGAAAACACATAAGATGACAAATCAAAAGGGAACTGGATGGTAAAACAGGGTAGCTTAGCAGCCAGATGACGAACCAGCGTACTCCGTCCGAGGGCGCTTCAGCGCGGCGGCAGGAGCGACCATGGACGCCGCCGCGGCCGCCTGTTGCAGGGCTTCGCTGTACCTCCAGTATGCGTCTGCCATCGTCGCCGAAACGAAAGAATAACGGTGGATGATAAGAAAACTAGGGTTTGATTCGGAAAGGACAGAGGACTTCCTTCGCCGTCGATAATTGAACCCTAGGGCCGAGGAAGTATATAAAAGGCGCGGCGAGAGGCGCATAATAAACTGCTGCGGACTGATGCAATTAAGCAGCAGCCGCGCAGGGAAATTTCTATGCGACAGGTCCATCGTGGGATGATCTGGATCGTTTACTGATCTTTGATGATCGTCCTCTGATTAATGGTAATAACTAGGTGAACCCATCAAGTCGGATCCGACCCGATAACATGGTGAGAACAAATCTAAAATTTTGCAACAAGGCGATATAAGAAATTGTATTTACGCCACTTGCCTTGCCATTTCATTATATATATTTTAAACTTATTTCATGGATTTTATATAATATGATAAAAGTTAATATAATTATAGTAGATTACACTTTATTAAACGTGTGCATTCAATTTAATAGAATTAAATGCACTGATATTACAAACATTTGAAAGCAACAATAGATACATCAATGACTAGTTATCATCATTAATAAGGCTAAAATTAAAAACCTAAACAATGGTTAATAATAAGTTAACCCAAGTGCAGAATATTTTCTGTATGAGTGAGCACTAATTCTTAGCCTTTTCAACGGAGAGGAAATGAGAAAAGATGAAGAAGCTATATTAAATCTAAGATTAAAAATATTCTAGTCTTTATGGGACGATGTGGTAATTAAAGTATGAAATTTAAAGTGTTCGAGTATACCCTCCCTCATGCATTGACCACTTATATTAATAGCTAGTAGTTACTCATGATTTATCTCCTCCGTGTTGACCTATGGACGAATTAGCGGGGTGTTAAAGTGAACGAATCACCTTTTACCACATAAGATTAAAGATAACCAAATTAATAAGTTTCTTCTCTTATGGTCCTTAGCATCATATAGAAACTATTCACATAAAACTCATGACTCATTAACAACCTATTATTAATAATGAAATAAGTTAATGAATTTACACGACATCCAATAATATAAATTCCTTCATGATTAGAGCATTAGATCACTTAATTAGAAATTAAATCCTTAATGACATAATTGTTGTGCGTTATTGCTAATCAAGTATTAGCTCATCAAATAGAGATTAAATTCTTCAATCTCTCACTTGAATTATACTTAATATCATCATCTTAGTTGAGCTCAACATATTAAAACTTTATAGGTTGAATACTTTTTTAAACAATATGTGTTAGGGATCGAATTCGATGTCGGTTCTTCCTAAGAGGTTAGCGCAGGCGGAAATATGCAAAAACAACTCAAAATATGCTAACACCAAACCTTTTACTTGGTATCCACTTCTAGCGGAGGTGACTAATCCAAGGGTCCACGCGAGTCGATCTTTCACTATGAACGTACTTCTTCGTGGTGAAGCAAACCTCTCACAAACAAGATCTCCTTCCTCTTTACAGTGAGAAATAAGAGTGGGAGGAGAAGAATAATAGATCACAAAAATAGGCAGAATAACCTTAATCATTTTTGTGCACCAGCCTCCTTCTTAAATAGGAGAAGCCCGACACCAGTCGACTGATTCCAATGACCAGGCGACTGATGTCTCACAACGGCTAGTCATTCTGCGCAA
>JBAMIE010208630.1:0-10474 GCA_037177295.1 Kaempferia parviflora
GCAAGCAGAAAATGAGTTGTGGCATGTGCGGCGGTCCTCAACCGACGGATAGGAGTGGGCTGCTGACTTGCTATCCCGCTGCTAGTTGCTGGCTGTTGGCGCCTGCCTGACGTTTGTGCCATGAGAGGAGCCCAAGTTGGGGGAGGCTGAAGCCTCCTCGGTTCCTCCTGCGTACGCCCCAAAATTTTGTCAATGTCTATGAGTGGCAGCCAAGTTTTTTTTGGGGGGGTACAAAATGCAAAAATAAGCTTCTGGCATCATAAGAGTGGGAAAAATTATAGCGCTCAATGCCGTGTATCACAATAGTATTTGAGAATATGAATACATTTAGGGATGTTAGTAATCGTATGCATCACAATGGTACTTGAGACGATGGATACATTTAGTGGCGCTAGTGATATTATCATTTAAAATTTATGTTCGTTGAAGATTTCCATATGTATAGGATACATAATTTTATAATTTTAAAACTTACCATTTGAACATTCCGGAATTACGTAATTTAGTAAATTGCCGTTCATTTAAATCTTCATTCAATTGTTTTCTCACATTGAAATGTTATTTGGAAACATAAATAGCTTCAAAATATTTAACACATGTTTGAAACAAGTGATGGAATTGAACTGAATTCCATCGAGAATTGAATTCCATCCGAAATTAAATTGAATTTCTTAATTTGGAATGAGTTAGTAAATAACATAATTGAATTGAATTTCTTGATTTGGAACGGAGTAGTAAATAACTGAATTGAGTTGAATTATTATAATTTTACCATTCTTCTATAAAACATAATATTCTTATAAATACTTCGCCAACGGTGGAAGCGTACTTGAGCTCTGGTGGTCGACGGCGGAGTGTCTAGATGGCGACGAGGAGTGGGTTTTGAATAGCTAGGGTTCTGTGGAGAAAAAAATCGGCGAGAAGACTATGTGCATGAGAAAGGAGAGGCGCATGAGAAGACACGGAAGGGTAAAATTATCAATTTACATGTTGAAAAGAATTAGATTTCAATTCTCTCGTCAATTCACACCTAAAGAGGTGTGAATTAGTTTGAGGGGTTAGTAGGGAATTGGAATTCAATTCCCTACTAATTCTTTGATGAAAATTTATACCAAACCATGGAATTAAATTTCAATTCTTATGGAATTCAATTCCATGGGATACCAAATAGGGTGTAAATGTCCAAGAAAGATGCTAAATTACTTTTTATGAGAGATACTATATGCTAAATTAGAAGGGCATTCTACAAGCTTACATCCCAAAATTTGCTCAATTTTACATGTCAAATATCAGTTGAGATCCTCTGGTCCACTTTTCTGTGGTCGCTTCCTAGTCCACATCACGAGGACCATTAGATCAGATCATGGATCCATGTATTGGTCCCTCCTGATCTGATCCAATGATCCTCGTGATGTGGACCAGGAAGAGACCACATAAAAATGGACCAAGGATCTGAACTCGTCAAATATGACCCAAGCTTATCTCCTTTCTCTCTTCTAAATAATGTCCTTCTAATTTCCTTTTAATATCATCAGTCTTCACTTCACGTACATATCTAAAGATGGCGCAAGTATATCGATACGTAACTCCATCAAATAATGCTATAGTATTGACAAAATGCCTTGGAAATATTAACTAGACTATACTAAATTGCAGTCTTTGACAATCAACACTGTAAATAGGGTGCTAATTTCTCACCCACTAGATGAAATGCCCTGAGAAAAAACCTAGACATAAGAGGACCTGATCATATGATACAATTCACCCTTATATGTAACACCAATAGAAATTTCATTGGGTGATTGGCAGGGCAGATGACAACATAGTTATCTATATGAGAACCAAAACTCCTTCAAATAACATAGAACTGAGGTAATGGAATTCCTCAGGTTATACAGCTTATATTGTTTCACTAAGCTTTTCAACTTCTATTTTTCTTAATATTTCAATTTCAAGATATAATCATAATTTAATTATACCAAACATATAAAAACACAAATGATAACCCACCTTGGGTTAGCACAGCCACTTTAACAGTCAGCCCAGTTTCCCTTCGGCAGATTCACCTACATGACATGACATGGAGAGAAGAAAAAAAGCAATCCACAAAATTCTAGATGTCTAAAAAAAAAAGTAACCTAACGATTTCAGTCAGGATCATATAATATTTATTTCTCTTCGTATAATTTGAAGATAAATTATGAGGGACATTAGAGTAGAGACATAATCATCTTTTACTATCATAAATTTTACAAAAACAACATCACTATATTTCAAAAATTAAAAAAATCAGTTTGTGAAATGAAAATTGGTGTTGATTTTAGAATTTTTATTGTATCAAAGTGATGTTATTTTTGGAAAACTAACCTATGTTATTCTTTAAATGCCACATCGTAACAACTGACGAGAGGAATAAAATGAAAAATAAATACACCATCTGAAAAATATTAAAATTAAGTGCATCATTTAAAAATTCCGCAATTTAAATGTACTTGTGAGTCAATTGTAGTTTTTTCTTAAATTAAACAAATAGAGTAATACAGTCAACTTAATGAATTCAATAAATTGTTTTTCAAAATTATATATGAGACAATTAAAATGACCTATTAAATGTGACAGTCAGAAAACCAACATACTCATGAAATTTCAAGCCAATTATCAGCATATAAGAAATAAAAAAAAAGTCTACAAAGTCATTTTATGATATCATTACACAAAAAAAAATAAAAAAAAAAAAAAATAATAATAATAATAATAATAATCACAACAAAACTAGTTTTGACAACACTTTTCTAGCTTTTCTTCCTGTGCCTTGAAAGAAGTAGAAGCATTTGTTTCAAGTTTCAGAATGCTAAGCTGACCACCCTCCTTGCTAGCAACCGTTGCAGCCTTGATCTCATTGCAGTTGTTTATGAACTTGCTCAGTTCCTGTTACATGAATTGTTTAATCATAGCCATCAGAAATATGTAAAAAGAAATCATGATTGATTAAATCATAAGCTCTGCATCTCAATAAGGAAATTAAACATTAAAAACCTGAGAACAAGAAAAATTCAAGTCCTAGATCTCGATCAATAGGAGAGCTTTACATCTTGATATTTGTAGAAGTATGTGTTCTTGGATAGCATAGCATGGAATCAATTGGAGAGCTTTACACCTCACAAGATTGTGGTGATCGAGTTCATTTCCGAATAAAAAGAAACAAAGACAAGCATTGCCGGTTATCATCACAACTTCAGAAAGGTCAAGGACTGCAGAAGGAGATGAAAGATGAAAGAAAGAGGGAGACTACAAGGCCCGGTAAAGAGGGTATAAAGGATGAAATATCCTCCAAACAATGGCAGTGGAGGAGATGGAGATGAGCCTAGCTGAGCCAAATTTGATTTGTTAAAGGCTTAAAGCTTCTTTGGTTATCTTAGTAAAAAGCTTCGAACTAAAGACAAGGATTGAACGATATATTATTTCCTCATTTTTGACATATTATAAGACGATTTGAAACAACAAAATATATAAGATACCAAAAATGATACATACATTATGGAAAATATATGCATGTGTTACATGCTTAATATATTCGAACAGAAACTACATAAACAACATATGGTGAAGCCATAGACAAGTTTACAAACAATTTTATTCTTGAACTATCCATGAGCTTTGTCTATGAGCATTATGATACAACCTCGCAAATGTTTAAGCTTGTTTATTTTATATTTGTATAGTGAATGAACATAAACAAGCACTTATCTAATTAAGTATAGAGATAGTCCCAAAGACTTTGATCATTTGCAGCCCTAGTTGTGCCAAACTGTCTTCTTATACTTACAAAATTCCTCTTACATAAGACAAGAAAAATATGCGTTCTAAAGCTTAAAGTGCCTGCCCAACATGAAAGTATAGTTGGTAGCCTGATCATCATGCATATTTGGCCAAAAAAATACCTGTTTTTGATCCCTTGTCGATGTTGTCTACTGGTTGCAGCATTGAATACTTCTAAAACTATTAAAATTTAGTTCCTCTCTACTGGTTGAATTAGGTCTAGTGGGGAGCACTTGTTCAAGAGCACTGCTTGCAGCTCGCATGTCTCATCAGAAATATTACTCTTATTCCTACAGGTGCACATTGGTTGGTCTCAACAATAAGGAGAGGTGTATACAAAAAGCATTCCATGTTCAGCTTGAAGCCTTGAATACCTAGAGATCCTCTCACGAGTTCAGGGTATCGAATAAATGCCTAAAACTACTCTTTTCCAACAGTGCATATTGGTAGGCTACTACAATGACAATGTGAATAACATATTCCAGCACAGAAGGTATATTACCTTTGATTATACAATTCAAGGTAACAAAAGGTATATTTTATCATCGCACAGAAGAGAAAATGGGGGAGAAAAAAAGGGAGCTTTAATCTTCAATGTTTCATCTTTTTGTTGTCATTCTATCTTTTTTGTTTGGGTAATGGAAAAGTAACTGATGAGATCAGTATTCCATCAACAAGGAAACTCTTTTCCCCCAACATGAAGGAGCAACACGTTTTGCAGAAACAAGAGATCCATGCTATCAAGTCAAGCAAAAAGCGAATTTTGCGATCAAATATCCTTGCAAGGTATGAAACAACCAAAACCGAAGCTAGAATATGGGGAGAAAGAGGAGAGCACTAACTCGGTCCGCTTCCATCTACTTGGATATCTTTGAAGGCTTCAAGAACTTCTTCCCTGGACCATGGCGAGGCCAAGTTAACTGTGCGCAACAAGAAAGCAAGCACGCAGGCAAGGAGAAGGGATCAGAGGAAACCTTTCCGGATTTGAGAAGTCTTCCCATGGCGATTCGGAGGGATGGTTCTTCTCTTCTGCAAGCCCTTGAACAGATTGCCCTTCTGCGTCATCTTCCGCACGCACCGATCCCCGACGGTTACTGCGGCGGTCGCTGCCTCCTAAACCCTGAAATAACACATCGGCCCAATTACGGACCGGCCCATCAAAAGAATCGATAAAAGGCCCGCTTGCCGACCCTGCACGATTTCGCAGCTTCGCCGAGCGATCATGGCGATGGTCGATGACGTTGCATCGGAAAGCGAAGGGAAGTCGTCGTCGGTCCTTCCTAGCGAGCGTCTTCTCGGTGTTTCTTCCTTCACGCACACCCCTTGCTATTGGTATGCTTCGCTCCTCCATTTCTATTTCCTTTCTGGCTCAGTATACAGTCTACCTAATGTTTCAGGATCAAAAGTTTTGGGTTCGCTTGTGTTTTCCCCCCTTTTCGATGCCTGAATCATGCTTATCAATCGCTGATTGAACGATTTTTCTATACATAAGCTTAGAACTGCTCGGTCGATTGTTGAACCTTGTTGTATGGCTGTAGGTTTTGAGCATCAATGCAAATTTTCCATTTTCTTCGTTATATTGAAGTAACTAACGGAAGAGGGAGGCGAAGTTAGAAGAGTTGCATTCATTAGAGTCAAGTGTAGGGTAGATCGATACTAACAAAAACATTTATCAATGTATTAAAAGATGGTTGATACTACTAATGATATTGCCTGCATTGAGTTCAATGAAAGATAAAATTCATATAGTCAACACTAAATAGTTGGTAGCCCACCTTTATGTTGATGACTCGATTAGCCAAAGAAGAAGCTACGATGGCCAAGGTTGCATTTTTCTCTCATCATTCTCTCAAGTAATACAATTAACCAGTAATTTCTTTATCTGTTGGATGTTGCTTTGAGGGAGTGGCACTGATTGCTAGGGAATACGATTTTCTATAATTACTATCCTGAAGTCCTCATTGCATTTTTGGCATCAGGGAGTTTGGAATAAGTTCTCGTTCATCTACTTTGTTTTCAGAAACTAGAGAAGCAATGAAGTTTCCAATACTTTTGCATGTAAAATGTCTAGTTGTCGTGTGTATAATAAATATCTAAGCTTCAATGGTTTTAATGACGGAAAAATAAGTCATATATTGTTTTTATGTTCTTGAACACTTCTCCATCGTATATAGAAATTTCTATAAAAGGAAGATACTAAATGGTAGCATGTTATATAATTTAATAGCAGTATCCTGTCAAGTTTCTCTTTAGATGATAGAGGTGCTTATGTTGATCTTCATATCTTTTCAACTTTCAGTATTAGAATGTCAAACATCTCATCTAATGTTGTTTTAATAGTGAGGAGAATGTATATCTACTCTGTAAGAAACTATGTAAGGTTGGGGTTGCTGATCCAGTAGGTGCTGATCTTTTTGTTGTCTTCATATCCAATGAGAAGAAAATGGTACTCTTCTATGTTTTACTCTTTTTAATTTATCATAGTTATTTATGTGCTCATAACACAATCATCTTACATAGTAAAACACTTTTTGATTACATTGTGACGTGGTGAATGTCGTGAATCACTATTTAGGTGCCCAAATAAGTTTTGTTTTGGCTCTTCTATATTCCATATCAACATTCTATGATAATTCATAATGCATTAGAAACTTTTGCTCCTAGTAATCTTTGAGATCCTTTTCTTGCAACCATGTTTTGTGGGATTTAGTTAATCTTGTAAAGGTTATAGCTGTTGTCAAATAAAGTTTGGTATCAAGTGTCATGATCAATAAAAGGAAAAAAAAAAATTGTATGCTATTTTGAAGCTTTTACAAAATGAATTGTTAACACTTAAGAATCCTTTTTCTTGCCCTGAGAAATATAACTGTATTGCATAAGATTCTCTTGCAAATTGCATCAACTGCTATCAGCATGCTAGAAATACTGATTTAATAATCTCCAACCTCCTATGGTAATAGAAAAATCTTGCAGACCCATGATCTAACATTTGTATCGTTAGCTATTAATTTATCTGACTCATGAGAACTATCTATGATTCAAGAGAAGGAACTTTTTTTCTTTTCAATATGCCATAGATTTTCTGTAGATTTAGACTGCAAGTGACTGATATACAAGTAAAAATATTATAAGTTAAGACGACACCTAATAGCTAATTACTTGATTTATATATTATTCACCTGCCATGCCAATCAACATAAACTATCTTAACAAGTTTTTATCTTCTAATTAACTGCTTCCCTTGTTTCATTAACCGGAGATAAAGCAGTTCTAAAGTGGAATTGTTCACTATCTCCTCTCAAGGTTCCTCTTTGGCATCAAAAGGCTAGTAAAAGAAGTGATGGGCTGGTATTGTGGGATTATCATGTAATCTGCATACAGGTTAGTGCTGAAAGTTTTTCGGTGATTTAGATTACTCTTTTGTATATATTTTTTTAGAATATTTTTGATATGTATTATGAAAAATCCTTTTTCCTGTTCATTGATGAGCCATAGAAAAGAAGAGGCGAGGCATTTGATTTGGTGTGGGATCTGGATTCTGATCTTCCATTCCCTTCTCCACTTAAGGTGTACTTTCCTGAAGCCATTAAACCAGTCCACTCTCCTTATAGCAGGTGATTTCTTTGGTTCATCAAATAGGCATTATCTGTTAGTTCTCTGGCACGATAAATGAAACAATAATTCTACTATAAGATCAATACATATACACATTTTGCTCGACAAATCCCTTGCTTACAAAATCACTTCTGCACACACTACTACTCGTCTCACAACTGAAACATTGCACACAAACAAATTACAAGCACAAAACCAGATAAAATGGTTGATGGGGTATGCTTGATCTGCCGGGAGCTATTCTAGTGATGCATTCATTGGTGATCTCAATCACACCCTAAGAACTAACTTGATTACCTTGCAGGCTTTTCCGAATAGTTCATGCTCCAAGATTTCTTCGTTGCTTTGCATCAGATAGAAGTCACATGAGAGATGGTCTAGGGAATTGGCTTGCCTTGCCTCCGACATACAAACCTATTACTAGTGAAGGTATTTCGTGGTGCAGAAACAATCCTTTTGTATTTTCAGTGATAATTTTCTACTCGTTGTCTTCTATAGATGGAACTACTAACAACCTTGACAAATACATCCAAATGAGAGCAGCCGATGCGCCGGCAAACGCACAGGATTCACTCGACGGTGTGCTTTCGAACGAATATGGTGTGGTGGTGAGTGAAACGATGTTCGAGTGGTTCTTTGCTCAAATCCATTAATGATAGCTTTTGCGAATCTTTACAAGGAGAGCAAATGGATCGACATTCTCCTCGTTGAGCCATGCGTGTCGTTAACTATTGAGGATCGGCTCGATGTCTAATGACTGAAAGCCTTAAGTTCTATTGTAAATGAATTTTTATATTTCTGGCTACTTGTAAAATGCTCTTCAAATTTTAAGAGTTGTCATTTTGCTCTCTGAGCTGAAGGAACCATTAAATTTGGCTAATTAACTTTGAAAAAAAAAAATTGATTAAGTGTTATTTTTTAAATATAGTTAGTAAACTGTAATTAGATAGAAAATATTGGGCTTAAAGTTATTTAACCTTAAATTTTCATCAATTGTCGCTGGGCACGTTTCTTTCTCTCATTGATAGATGCTCCATTCCGGTGGCTGTGATTGGATGCTGCATACTTGGCTCAGAGGAATATGAGATAAAATGCGAAAAATTAAACGGCAAGCTTTGCTGTTGACCACCAGAATACTTGGTGGTTGTTTATGTGGGGTCCACGGCCTGGTTATGATAATAACCAATGCGAATCCGGGTGAGTTTTTTGACGGCGTTTCGAAAGCGATGCGTTTCCCTACTCATATCGCGTTTCTCCTTTTCGTTTCTCCTTTTCGTTAAAACAGATTCCGTTCCTGCCTGCGCTTCTCCGACGCCTCACGGCGAAAAATTTCCGAGCTGTAGGCGGAGGCGAGGCAACAGGCGGATCAGGCGGATCAGGCAGCGCCGTCTCCGGCGGCTCGATGGGGCATAAATCCTCAAGGTTTCTTCCCTCAACTGCCTCACTCTCCTCCGCCTCCGCCTCCACCCCCCAATATAACCCCTTCCCCGCCCCTCCCACTGCCGAGATACCTAAATCCACGGCAACCTTCCCACAATCACTTCTAGAATTCCTCACGAGTTCTCTCCGCTGGGTTCTACCACCCCGGGTACCTGATCCCGCCCTCGTCTCCTCTCCAGCTCCTCCACGGCCTCGGCAGATTTCATCGGATCGAGGCTGCTCGGTTCCTCTTTTTCGACCCTACGTCGCCTCCGTGCCCTGGCATGGTGGTGTGCGGGGGTTCCTCTCACAGCTGTTCCCTCGGTACGGCCACTACTGCGGCCCCAACTGGTCCAGCGGCAAGGACGGCGGTTCTATGTTGTGGGATCAGCGCCCCATCGATTGGGTCGACTTCTGCTGCTATTGTCATGATATCGGCTACGACACGTACGATCAGGCAAAATTGCTGAAGGCTGACCTCGCCTTCCTGGAATGCCTGGAACAGCCGAGGATGGCTTCGAAAGGTGGTGGTGCTCCGGCAGCGATTATCTACCGATCTATGTGCATTGCAGGCAAGATTCAAACTTTAGTATCCCCTATTCCCCCTGTTTTTAACCTGTTCTATACTGTATGCTCATGTAAGTTCTTATCGCATTTGGATTGGATACTGTGCTATCCCTTTTAACAATGATAATTCTTAGCACTCAAGCACCATGAAATTTAGTAGAATAATAGTCATACACTCATACCTTCTTAACAATGGTGGTTATACATTCATGTTAACATAATTTTCTTACTGTAGTCAATTGGGATTGAATCTGATTGATTAGGGGTTATGATATGGGATTTGGTTTTTCTTGCTTGCAGGGCTGAGGACTGTATTGATACCTTATAGGATGCACCTAGTTAGACTGCAATCTGAACCATCATTCATGGATGTGTTCAACAACTTCATAAGTAAATGGAGTTCATCTGTCAATAATGAGGCTACAAAGCCGCAAAGGAATGTTGGGAAACCAAAAGGGATATTTTGATGTTGTGAAACCATCTCACTCATTTGTTTTCTCATTTGTGCAGTTGTAGCGACCGAATACACGCTTTTGTGTATTGTGAATTCAGTTGGCATGTTGATGCTACATGCTTCCTTAGTCTAGCCTTCTTTTTTTTTTTCTTTTTTGTTTGTCACACAATTTTGAGAAAACATGTTCAGTTGTCCCTTTACCTTGATGCAATCTTAACTTGTACACTGAGAAATGTTTGTTGCTTCACACATCGTCGCTAACAAGTTAGTGAAGCATTTATTTAGTTATCTGAGTTAGTTTTTGATACTGTATAGGATAGACAATGACAAACACACATAAGGGATGGACAAACTAATTGGTGTGTGTCCATGATTAACAAGGGAGGTTCAATAGATCAAAATCACCTTCAGTTTCTTCTGCATTGTGACAATTTGTTATTGTGTGTTTATGTTCCACTTTATTCCTGCAGCATAACAAGTCATGTGTCCAGCCATTTGAAGTCGAATACATCGATCTTATCCTCCTATTGAACTCTATGCAATGCTCCATTACCCTTGATCTCTCTAAATCACTTTGAATTACATCTAATAGTGTTATAT
>JBAMIE010208637.1:0-10474 GCA_037177295.1 Kaempferia parviflora
ATTGAATTCCATTCTTAATGGAATTCAATTCCATGGGATACCAAACAGGGTGTTAAAGATTTTATCCCAAAATATTATTTAATCTAATGTTATTGTGTGTAGAAATTAATGAGTAACTATTATAATGTATAAAAGTTACTAGTAGGTACTATAAGTTTTTACTTTTTAGAGTGAGTTTAAGATTTAAGATTACACTTTGTAAAAGCTATTTAATAGTTACTATAACGTGAAAAACTACCTAGCAGCTGCTATTAGGAGGGTTTAAAGTTTAGGACTTACATCGTGTAAATGTTACTTAGGACTGTAAACGAGCCGAGTCGAATCGAACTTTAGGGTGTTTAAGCTTATTTGATAAAGTAACCAAACCAAGCCGAGTTTAAAATGAACCAAACCTTTGAATTGATTGTTCAAGCTTGGCTTGGTTTATTTTTTACGAGCTTGAGCTTGTTTTGAAGCTTGGCTTGAGTTTGGTTCATTTAAATGTTATCGAGCTCTCAATTCAAGTTTGGCTTGAGCTTGATTCGAGCTTGGTTCGTTTAGATGTTATCGAGCTTTCAATTCAAGCTTGTTTGATTGTTTGCAAATTTTGTTTGTTTGATTGATTATTGGACTTGATAATTCAAACTTATTTATTTATTTTATTTTATTTATTTATTTAGTATGTTGATAAAAATTTTATTAATAAACATGGTTCACGAACATTAACGAGCTGGACACATATGTGTTCAAGCTTGTTTGTTTAGTTTAATGAGTTGTTAAAGCTTGCTTATTTAATTGATCTTGTATATATTGAACGAATATAAATAAGCTCTTACCAAGTCGAACACTAAGCTTGTTCACGAACGTTTGGTTCATTTACAACCCTAATGTTACTCAGTAACTGCTATAATGGATAGAAGCTGGTCAAAATTATTTAAATTTCATCAAAATTACTTTTAAACCGTTGTAGTTTAACCTTAAATTTTAAATCCTAAATTTACCCTAAACCCATTATAGCAGCTACTCGGTAGTTTCTACATAATATAAACTCTTAAATTTTAAATTCAAAACTCACCATAAATACATTTTAGCAAATATTCAATACTTCTATATGTTATGAATCTTAAATTTTAAATTCTAAACTCGCAATAAATATGTTGTAAGAAGTAGTAGGTAACTTCTATGTATTTTAGTGTTGGACTACAAAATATTTTCAGAGTAAAATTAATATGGGGCACCCATTTGGTTGTTTTTAAAAAAGAGATGCCCATTTGATATTTGGAATGTCTTTTTTATTTTTGCCCATTTAAAATTTGTTATTAATTTTTAAAATTTGTTAAAATAAAATTTCTCTCTATTTAAAAACTGAAGCATCCGTGTGGTTTCTCTCTATTTATTACTACATGTTTCCATGCAATTAATGCTACTAATTACTAATCTCCATATGCCTTTTAATTATGATCCAAAATAACATTAAATTAGAACCTTCTGCCACGCTTCCAATTGTTTAGTAATGATGATAATTAAAATAAATAAAAAATAGTCTATTTTACCCTTTTTCATGCTCGAATGCATGCTCCAATCATCATAAACAATATACTTGGAATATTATTTGACAGTTAATGTCATGGGGCTCCATCACTCGGCAACTTCGCTCGATCGTGCGTCGAGTTGGGGCTCAATCTTGCACCTCGGTTTTCATTAAATGTTTTTTTAATTAAATTATGGCTTCATTAATTACGCTAATTAATGCTGGTCTTGACCTGTTTCTCGCTGTAATGACGCTGTCAGAGGCATTGGTTTGGTTTTAATCAGCTCATTATTTTTTTAATGTTTGACAAAAAAACAAACAATAAATAAATAGTACGTTCAGTCAATACGACAGCAACACGCCGCCGGCGACCGCCGGTTTCACTGGTTCATCAGCGATTCAATCGTACCGGCCATGGTGAACCGGCTTTAATACTTCCAAGAGAGTTTCATCTGGGCCCCTCAAAATTCAATAATTTGCAAATTGTTACCTAGAGTTTTAAAGGAGAATATTCGAATGTAAATTATAAAAATTTTCAAACTGGTGAGGAGTAAATTAATACTATGAAACTTTGCGGAGTAAAATAAAACGGCAAGTAAACTCTGAGAGAGGAAAGTGAAATATGTTCATCTTTTAAAAATGGAGAAGCAGAGAGCGGAAGAAGAGTGCGACAAGAAACGGAAGTACTCGGAGTCGGCGAAGACCAAGGGCGGCGGATTCTTCCAACTCTTGCGTTCGTCGTCTTCTCCGCTTTGTCCTTCTCGATCACGAGTTTGAAATAAAGCTGTTCAATTCGAGCCTTCAAAGGTAGAACGAACCAGAGGATTCAGCTTCGAAGAGAATTAGGGCAATGGAGTGGCCTGGATACTTGGATGAGTACCAGAAGCTCGTCATCAGAATGAACACTCCCAGGTAACACCGATCGCCGTTTTCTCTATGATTTCTGACAAAAGATTTGTTTTTTCATGTCGAGTTTTGTCGATCAATGCAGAGTTGTGATCGACAATGCTGTCTGCGCGACCGCCACTCTCGTCAAGGTAAGGAATCAGAGATTTCCGCTTTTTTGAATTCTAGGGTTTGTTCAATTGTTCCTCTATTCGCGGTTTAAGCCTTCGATTTACTGTGTTGATTCGACAGGTGGATAGCGCGTCGAGGGAGCATGGCGTTCTCCTGGAAGCCGTTCAGGTGCTGAACGACCTCGATTTGACGGTCAGGAAGGCGTACATGTCCTCCGACGGACGGTGGTTCATGGACGTCTTCCATGTCACCGACCAGTTCGGCCACAAGCTCAATGATGAAAGCGTCATCTCCTACCTCGAGCAGGTAAGAAAAGTTTGATTTTTGTTATTAAAAAAAAAAAAACTCGAACTTTTCGATTTTGTGTTGAATTGGGCGTCAAATTGCAGTCCCTGGACGCCGGAAACCACCCGGAGACGAACAGAGATCGCGGCTGCGAGGGGCTGACGGCGCTGGAGCTAACGGGGCCAGACCGCCCGGGCCTCCTCTCTGAGGTCTTCGCCGTGCTTGCCGAGCTTGAGTGCGACGTGGCGGGGGCGTCTGTGTGGACGCATGGCGGCCGCATCGCCTGCCTCGTTTTCGTCAAGGACGAGCTCACCGGCGCGCCCATCGCCGACGCGCACCGCGCCAGATGCATCGAGTTCCGCCTCCGCCAGGTCCTCAACGCCGACGGCGCCTCCTGCAGCGCTGCAGTCGCCACCGCATTCTTCTCCCACGTCGACCGCCGCCTCCACCAACTCATGCTCGCCGACCTCGACTACGACCACAACTCGCCGGCGTCGACGACTTCCGCCGTCTCGATCCAGAACTGGGCCGAGCGAGGCTACTCCATTGTCAACGTGCAGTGCCGCGACCGGCCGAAGCTGTTCTTCGACATGGTTTGCACGTTAACGGACATGGATTTCATTGTCTGCCACGGCACCGTCGACACTGCAGGCGACCAAACTCAACAGGTTCGATCGATCTAAAAATCTCAAAGAAACAACATCAAAGTTGTCATCTTTCTCGATCTCCTCGCTTAATTTGATCTCTATCCAATCATCACTTCCAGGAATTTTACATAAAGCACAAAGATGGCAGCACCATCCGTTCGGAAGCAGAGAAGCAACGAGTGATCCAATGCTTGCAAGCAGCCATCGAGAGAAGAGCATCAGAGGTAACGGAGGGTATTTTGAGAATCGCTCAAAAAATGGTTAAGAAACTCAATTTCTTGTTGTTAGAACTCAAGAAGTCATCTCCAATTCCTTCTCGGCAGAGCACAAGATTGGAGCTTTGCATCAAGGACCGGCCGAGATTGCTGTCCGAGGTGACAAGGACCTTCCGGGAGAACGGACTTCTGGTGACACGCGCTGAGGTGTCGACAAAGGGCGGCATGGCTGCCGATGTGTTCTATGTAACCGGCACGGCCGGGCAGCCAGCAGATCAACGGGCGATCGAAGCCGTGAGGGAAAGGATTGGGTCGGAATGGCTGAGAGTGAAGGAGGAGCAGTGCCCGAGGTTCTGCCACAAGGAGGAGTCGTTATCGTCGAGCAAGAGGGGAGACGACGCCATGGGCGGCACCGGTGTTGGGTTATTCAATTTGGGGAGCTTCGTGATGAGGAACCTCCACAACTTGGGATTGATCAAGTCGTAGATTACGATTGATGCTGATCCCAGTTGGAGAAAAGAGATGAAAATGGAATTGCGAGCTCTTCACAGAGGCCATGAAAAACTGGAACTCACAAGAGAAAGAAAAGGAAGAACAGAGACAAGGAATTGAGAGAGACAGAGGATTGAGAAATGATCCAATCGAAGTGATAGCCTTGATAAAAGATTGAGGAAATGATGGATTTGAAGCCATGGACAAAGCATTGTAAACTAGCAAAATTTATTCAAAAGAAGAAAAAAAGAGTCAAGTTCTTCTTTACTCGCTCAAAATTTTGAGACTTATATTTTCACTCTGGCAATTGAATGAGGATGATAAGAATTGTCAACAGCATTCGACTTTAGCATGGTGTCTATTGTTAAAGTGATGTTGAGCAATTTAAAAGTCGACCTAAACAAGATCAAAGTAGCTCAAAGTTCGGTCTATAAAATGGTTGACTAATTTAAAGAGATACTCTATTTGTAGAGCCAACAAGCTACATTTCTTAGAAGATAATAGTTCAATAGGAAAAGCCAAGGAAAGTTTCAACATCACTCAGACAATGACTTGCACATTTTGTTATTTCTGTAATGAAACACTTTTCATTCTTACAATTTCTAATATTGAAACAAATGATTAATATTTTAATAAAAATGAATTAATTACTAAACACACAAGGCTTCTCTCCTAGCCCTTAAAATAAACCTTCAAAAAACGCCTTAAAATAAAAAACATGATGTTTGCTAGGTTTGCGAATTGAAGGTGTCTTATGCTTTAGACAACAAGTAGGCCAAATTACATCTTTAATTAATGAGGACAAATGATAATTAACAAGAGCATCTTGTTAAGGTGATGCGTCCAAAATGCTACTTTTCTCCTCCAATAAAAGCCAAATTTTGTCCCATACCAAACGTGTTTTTTTGGATGCATTTGATTCATATGATTCTCCAACTAAAGCCGGCTAACTTGAAGGTAACCATAACCCCACCATTAATTAATTAATTAGACTTAAGCTTATAAAAGATAAACTTGGAGTTTTTGGAGGTAATTGACTAATTATCATCTTGAAAGTGATGGAGGTAGAACCATGTGAAGAACTCCATCCAATTGATTATAATTAAGTCATAAACAAGACAAACAAAGCTACATTTTATATTGTTCAATCTTATTAGATAAGCCAACTGAGCTAAGTCAAGTCAAGCTCAAAATGAACCAAGTCATTAAAACAATTGTTCAAACTTGACTTTGTTTTTTTTTTTAATGAACTTGAGCTAGATCTCTTAATTGGTGTTTATTTTGATTGTTTGAAATTTTTATATTTTAAAACTTATTTGATTAGTTAGTGAGTTTTATATTTCAAGTTTTTTTGTTTGTTTTGAGAGATTTTTTTTGTCTATCCACAAGTTTGATAAGAACTTTATTAATGAGCATACTTTATAAACTTTATTCTGAGACATTGTTCACGAACAATTCACAATCTTTATTCATTAATATTAATGAGTTTGTTCATTTAGTTTAATAAGTTATTCAAGCTTGTTTATTAAATTGACTATGTATATTGGACGAACATAAACAAGTTCTTACCAAACCACATACCAAATTTACTCACTTATAACCCTATTTACAAAGACGTGACAGTGCAGGAACTAAGAATTGTTCACAGTTAACAACTAAGTTTTAAGATCTGACAATCACCAACACTGGGAGCAAGGTGGTCCGACCTGAGGCCTGCACAGTCAGGCAGCCAAGACACCAGCAGGCAGCTTGGGGAGGCTGGTCGGCTGAACAGGCTGCACGGTTCAGGCAGCCTAGACAATTTGATAAATTGGCCAGGTCAAGTCGAGCAACTGCTTGGCATAAAGAAGCAGGGTATTCCTGCTAGACCCATTGATACTGCAATTATGTTACAGTTATCTGATAGCAAAATGCATTGCCTGATAATCTACATTCACCTCTGTTTACAGTCTCTAATGTATCAGTTTGATGCTTCTTCTATAGAAATTTTAGACATCTAGTTCCTCCCAATACAACCATGATATTGCCAGTATCTTGATTTTGAATCTATAGAACGAATTGAAAGGATCCCCATATATGATTCTTCCAAAGGAAAATTGCTGAAATCCTAGACAGAGATGAAGATGGAAGCTAATGCAAAATGCTTCAAAAACTTATTGAGTTTATCGGAAGTTGTTTAAAACTAGCGGGGAAGACAGACACAATGAAGGAAGCTAAAGCAACACGCATGGGAAGAAGAACAACTCGTCCATGTCAAGAAAAGGGAAAGATTGCTCAGTGAAACCTCAAATGTTTATGGAGTAGAATTCACAACATTCCATAGTTTAGACATGAAATCAGAAAGGTAATCAATTGAAGACAAGGTCGTACAGATTAAAGCGTCATGCTCCTTAGTCTATACCTGCTACATATTATACATTGAAGGATCTTGAATAAGTAGCAACATGTCAAGTGTATTTGTACGCCTTTTGTGTACCGGTAGATAAGCTTTCTGAAGAGGGAATTGTTGCCTATGATATAACAAATCTGTGTAATTTGGCAATTCAGAAGAACCTACAAGCCAAGTACTAGTCTATCTTTGTGATTACTAAATTGGAATCCTGAATCATTTCTTGTTTGTCAAATACGAGTTAAGGTTTATTTTTATGGGTTGGGGTTTATTTTAAAATTATTTCTTATGGAGAAATATGGGCTATAGTTTATTTTATTTTCTCGTTTACTCTTGAGACCATTATACTGAATTCTCTCGACACCATTATTTTATTTTATAAATATTTCTCTCGTTTACAGACTCTATCCTCTCTACTCTTAAACATTAATTATTTTATAACTCACTAAAATAATAAAAACAGAAAGAAAAAAATACATGAAAAAAATTGCAAACTAAACGATGTGGAGAAACAGCTATATAACTCGGTCACTTGGATGTAGTTGTTGATGTTCTAAACCATGCAATACAAAAATACGAAATCTCTAAAACTCAATAGTAGATCTTGATCTTCGCTAGTCGTCGGAAGAACGATCACAAACGAATCGGAAAGTTCTTCAAGATTCACAAACCAAACCTCAACCCAATGGTAATGGACGAACCATAAATTATGAATTGTTTTTGTCTCTATTTCTCTCTTTTGTGCACAAACCTTGCATAGAGACCTTTCACACACGGGACGAACCTTTTCTCTTTGACCTTGCATAGACGTTGCACATAGCTTGTCTCTCTTCTTTCTTCTTGGACCTTGGACGCATTTTTATAGGAGGAAGATGATTCTTCCTCTTCCTCTATTAATGGAGGAATTAAATGGGTTAGAAGATGAAGGGGAAGGGGTGCCCTTTCATATTCCTAACTCTAACAGTAGTGATACTTTGTTTTCTTCACTCCACTTAGATATGTAGATGGAAGCTAATTCGAGCTGAAATAAAGGCGCTTCACTAGAAGGCGTGGAAGAACCAGTGTGGGTGGAGGAGTGGCAGAACATCAGCCGAAGGTAGCCACCAGCTGACACCGCAGCAGCGAGAGGCATCAGAGGAAGGAGGAGTTGCAGCAACGGAGCAGAGTTTCGCCAATTCATTGATGTCGCAGTTGGAGAAGCGGAAACAGGAGGAGGTGGTGGATATGAGGTGGAGGAGGTGTTCAAATGGACCTCATCACAGGGGAGCAAGAACAGACCTGGGTGGCCGCAGGAAGGAGAGTCGTACTCTTCTGCCTGCCGGAGCAGATGCCGGAAGATCAGGTGGTTGAGGCTCGTTGCGTGGACAATGAACCGCTGGGAGCTGCTCCCCAAGCACACTGCAGCATGCCACGGGCAGCAGCCACTGGCGCAGGCTCGTTGCGTGGACAATGAACCGCTGGGAGCTGCTCCCCAAGCACACTGCAGCGTGCCACGGGCAGCAGCCACTGGCGCAGCATCTGCAGGAGGCGCACCACAAGGCGGAGCTTGCTACATTTTCCTATACCCCTCCTATTTTTTCTTAATTAGCAAAACCTCTACCCTTAATCGTAAACAGATGTCACTTTGGTGGCAAAAGGCGAATCGCTCGCCCCCAGCGCCTCCGTCAATCCGTCCCAGGGCCAACAATAAGGAGGTAAATCACGGGGGCTACTTTGTTTGAGAACAAAAGGGAGAGAGACGAGAAAAGGAGGCTTTTATAAAGATAACCCTACGAGAATGCCCCTACAATTAGGAGAATTATCAGATTAATTAACTTTAAAAAGTACTGAAAGAAAGAAAAAAAAAGACAGTTTCACTGATCTCAGCATCATATCAAATATCAGATGATTCTCACAATAAAAGTTTAACTCTTCCCTAATAAGCTAATAAAAGTGTGCATTGGTATTTAATAAGATAGCACAATTAGAAGCATCACAAGTTAACAGAGAGGTTGGATCATCATGGATGGCATTGTCATTATGATAATACGACTCTCTGAGTCTGAAGTCTCTACTAAAAGCAAAGCTAAAACAGCTAATTTTATCCACAAATTAAATCTTGTGGAAAAGAAATGGAGAATTTATCATGTATTGAATTCAGCAGCTGCATGTCAATATAGACATTCACTATGCCTTAGTATATATCAAACAAGTCATCACATAATTTATACATCCAGATGCCCAATAATTGAACATTTATGGGTATTTAAACTATTTAATCTGATTCAAATAACCAATTAGTGGATATTTCAATGTATTCGGATAGTTAATCAGGCACGGATTATAGGTGTTCTGTATACAGATTATAGGTATTCTCTATCTCATTGCCAACTTGTTCACCATCTTTTCTTTGAACTTTGTCAAATCATCGACTTTTCCTCACTTCAGTTAATTTTTTTTTATGAGTAAAAGCCAAGAAAGTGCTTGTGTTTCCATACCGTGCCAAGGCTTGCAGATTCTTTCTGTAACCTAATCTTTTCATGTGATTGGACATTTTGCTGCGCTATTATTAATATATTCAGTACAAATAAAATAAATCAGTCTATCATTTTTATTAATTAATTAATTACTTCCTTTGTGGACTAGCATCAGAATTTTCATTTGTGCATTGTAATTATATAATCCACTTTCTTTATCTTGTTCCCCTGTGAAATATTTTGTGAGGAGACAAGGCATAGACAAATGATTAATTACCACTTGAAATTGGCGAGCAAAATATTAATCAGAAAACAAGGAATCATATGGGGGTAAAGTCTTCTCACAGTGAGTTGACAGGCCTACATCATTTTAGTTTTAATTGTTTTTCAATAATTGAAATAAATGATGAACAAATAAAAAACTAATATGACTTAACCATTTGCATTTGGGTTGATTCTAAGTCTTCCAATAATTTTCTATAGATTCAAATTGTTTGTCTTAACCATTTGTTTGCCTTTGAGATTTGAGTTGAATGGATGGTGTACCAAGAGAATAAAGTGAGGAGAGGAGAGTGAGTGTTGGACAGTTTGGGGAGTATAAATCTTAAATAAAGTGGTAAAAGAACCTAGAAACTTAGGTATCACCTAAGGGTTCTTAGGGATCCCACAATAGGAAAATTGCATCACACAACCAATATTGATATCTATTTCATGTCCATGTCCCAGTATTACAGCAATACACACATTTATACTAGGACTCATAAATGACAAAGGACTCATATAGACACATAGGAAACTTAAAAGATTCACACATAGGAAACTTAAAAGACTGCTACAATTTTTCAATCATGAAAAATTAAAGCATATTGAAATTATTGGTCATGTAATGCTGACCTTTGACTTCAACCCTTAGGGTATCTCCAATCCTTAGAGCTCTAAAGGAGCTTTTTTTTTATGATTTTAATATGTCACATCAACATTATAAAATTTTATTGAAACATATCCAATGGTTAAAAGTTTAACTGAGCTTTTTTGTGGTCCAATTCACATGTAATTGCATGACTTCGTGCATATTACATCAATTTCAAGATAAAAGAGTATGTTTGAGTGTTCATTATTGCTCTTAAACTACAAACCTCAAACCTCACATCTATAATGGTTCAAACTTTTATATTCAGCTTTTTTTTTATTTTACAAACTTCTCACAAACCTTGTAGAGGCCCTTAGAAATTAATGAACTTTATATTATTTTCCAAGTAGGTTTATCATCTTCCAAGACATGCCAAATTAAGAGTTTAAGAATCTTTATTTCCGAGCTTATAGACTTTTAATGGAGTTTACCACTTGTCTCCATCACTATATTATATCTATTATTTTTACAATATTAATTGAAATTAAACATAGCAATAAAAATTAATCATTAAATTCCATACCATGACGATGCAAAGAAGAAACAAAATCCT
>JBAMIE010208646.1:0-10473 GCA_037177295.1 Kaempferia parviflora
CTATCTTTTCGAGAATTTACCACAACACCACTCACCTAAGTTGAGTATATTTTTTTTCTGCCATTTGATATAAATGATGATTGTAATTATAGATCGAATGTGAGGGTATATTAGTAATAGAGATGTTAGTTAGTGGACGGCACCGTTAAAACTAACTGTTTGCTCAGCAACGGCCATTCAAGAATTGGCAAGTGGTAAAATAAAAGTGAATAGAATATTTAAAAAATAAGAAAAATTATCATTTATTTTACTTGTCATTCGTAATCGTAAATGTGATTTACATTTACTTGGGAATTATATTTTAATAGAATAAAAAAAATATTAAAAGAGCTCGAATAATAAAGAAGCAAATTTATAATAGAAACAGTTAGCGCTGATGTGTCTATATTGAGTTTGAGCATGTCGGAGGGGGTAATGCAAAAAAAAAAATTAAATTTTACAGGGGCAAATCGAATAATTTGCTAGATCAAAACCTAGGTCGACATCTTTCACAAAATCTGTCGGAGGGGAGGTCCTTCGGCTTCCGAATCCTCGCCCTTCTGTCGGTGTCACTGGAGAGCACGGAAGAAGAAGAAGAAGAAGAAGAAGAAGAAGAAGAAGAAGAAGCGAGGGTAAGGTGGAATGGGGCAGGCCCTGCGGCGTGCTACCGGAAGGGTGCGGCCCAGCCGGATCGACCCGCCGCCGCAGCCTCCGGCGCAGAGACCTGCGCGTCCCTCCTCCGTTGCTGACCCGCCTCCGCCTGCTGCCTCGTCCACAGATGCCCCAGATCAGCTTGGAGTTCCCGAAGCAGGTACCCGGTTCCCATTTCTTCTCGTAGGTGCAGAAATGAAGTAACTTTCCTGTTATCGTTTGTCCTATGACCTTGTTATCCATTAACTTTTATTTTCGTAGAAAACGAACGAAACTTGGGTTTTCTTTTTATTTTCATACGGAAGCTCAAAAAGAATTGCCCTGATAGTGATAGATAGCATACGTTTTTCATTCAAGTTCTTTGATCTAACTAAGAAGAGCTCGGTTCTACTTAGTATGAAATATCATTTTTGTTGTTAATTCCTCTTTACATCTTTATTGTGCTTCAATTCCATTTCGACAATCTCTTTTAATTTTCACAGGAAGTCTATATTGTTGGTTACTACAATAACGAATGCACAAATAATCATTATAATGAACATGATAAAAAAATTTAAAAAAAAAATTCCTTTTTCCTTTTTTTTTCACACTAAGGTGACTACGGGGTAAACTGAGGGCAAATCTGTTATATATTCCACTGAATAGGAATCTCTAGTTTTCTCACATGCAACTATGGGCCCTCATGGTTGTGCTGCATCATTCTCACCAAAATTGGCAAAGGCCCTGAAATATTTTTCTCCTTAAGTTACTTTTAATAATTTGAGAAAACTGAAATAGAGTTATACTAGATTTCATGATCAGTAAATTTTTGTCCTCCATATGGTATGCTTTTCATCTAAGCATACTTCAGAAACTAAAGGAAATTGACAAAATGAAATGTAGGATTTCAGCCTGGATCATGTGTCCCTGTATTTCGTTCCTTTGTTTTCTTGTGAAATCAGATGAATACTTCCTTTACCTAGTTAATGGCTACCCTTACAAGTGGACGTATTATAGATGTCTAACTATCATTCCATGCTTTCCTTTTAAATTTTATCTCTTATATTTTGTTTTCAGTACTGACAAAGAACTTTGATTCCCTGATGCTCACTTCTGATTTCACTGAAACCCTTCCATGGCAGTTATGAAGTATGCTTGAGAATTGGAGGCTTATCGATCCTGTCGTTATTGCAAGTATAGGAACACTAGTCTTGTCTGTTTAAATTCCTTCAACATTGTATTTATGCTTGTTTGATTTACTTGAACTTTATCCTTGTACTGAAAACTTAACTTTATGATTATTTTGTGTTGAACGTTCCTAGTAGTATGTAGAGTTGTCTTGTGAGTTACTATTGTTTTGAAACCATTTTTCTTGTTTAGTAATTTAATATATGCAATCAAGCCATTTTAACTGTCATGTACCTTTGTTTTCACAGAGATCACTGCCACGGTGGAACATGAGAGTAGTGTCCTCGAAGACAGGGATCCAAAATATGATGATATGCTTAAACAAATGGTGGGAAGGATAAGGTCTAGGCCAGGAGGGAAACCAGTAATGGGTGAGGTGAGAAATTAAATCTGTTCATGTGTTTTTAAATATATATATATTTTTTTTGTAAATGCATTTGTACCTGGGGCTGGTACCAGTTGCATATGGCTATCTAACGTTGCTTTTGTCTTGTTGGTCTCATTTTGTGATGTAGTCACAAATCTCATAGTCATACGCAGTGTTTTAGCCAATGTAACAGTGGCGTGCAACTGAATAAAAGTTAAGTCTTCATCTCATAATATTGGTGGCAAAAGGCGAATCGCTCGCCCCCAGCGCCTCAACAATGAACATCAAATCAAAATATTTAGGATCTACCTGCCCTAAGTCATGTAATAATTGAAATGCATGATTTTTTTTAAAGTGTTGCATTTTTGGTGTGTACAAAAAATTGTAACTGTATAGAATGATATCTAGTTGTCTTTTTTGTATTCCATGTTGAGAGGAAATTCCAGTCATGAGCACCTCACTGACAATAATTAGTATCTTCAATTGTTTAGGAATAGGGGTTCTTTCTACACAACGTTATTTTGGTAAATATTATATGACATGTAGCTGATGATATTTTCACAAATATTGGTTTCTTATTTATCAATTATGTGTTATTCCATGCTGTCATATTGCAGTGAGAAAAATTTATATTCTTGTCTAAATCCTTGAGGCATAGACACTTATGAATCTTCAAGAATACACTTCTTCCATTTAACTGTCACTTTGATTGAAGGAAAGAACAATGTGTTTTGAGTTGCTAACAACAATTATACTCCTTTAAGTATCAGTACTGTTTCTGATGCATCTAACTGATTTGTTAAAGAATTTTAGTATATTTGTTTCTTCATTAACAAGATTTTCATTTCTTTATTTTTTTAAACAATTATTTGTTGATCAATGCCTGATCGTGTCTCAAATACTGGTTGATATGAGTTTTTCTTTTATTAAGTTTTAATTTACCAGTACATGAATTGGTTCACTTTCAAGAGTCCTATGCTTGCTTTTTTGCATTACTATGCCTACCTTTTTAATTCCATCATATATGTTAAATCATAATTACAAATTTATAGTCAACATCCATTTTAGCATGTGTAGTTTTTAATTGTTATTTTTGAAATGTGAAGTACCAAAAGTTTTGACAATTAATGGAAATTATAGAGGCAAAAGAAGGATTTTATAAGAATTTTATTGACTTAAAAAAGTTTATGATATATCTCTAGGGAATTAATAAATAAATTCCCTATAATTGTTGGACGTGTAGCATTACTAGAACGGATAAAAAAAATATTGGTAGCTAAGCGTAGTTAGGTGCAGCTAGTTGATGATAAATTATGAGAAAATTGATTGAGATTGTATGAGCTTATTCAAAGGTAACCATGATATCCCATGCTAGATGTGTTAGTGTATTCCCTCCTAGCTTTATTCTTTCAACTCTTGTAAACTCCTTGTCATTTTCTTCATACAAAATTCTGTGGGACGTTTTCATTGGGGTCTTAAATTAGCTTGGAGTTCTACAGCTAATTTTAGTATTCTATTATCTAAAATCTTTTATATCATGGAAGAGGCTCAGCTATAGTAGACTATTCTTAATACTATTTAATTGAAAGTTGAAAGGATAAGAAATGTGGTGGGGAAAAGTGAAAAAAAATTACGAAATGGGTGTTTGCCCTATACTTTTCATTGTTTATCACAAAGCAAAAGTTGATAAACTCAACTATGAGTTGGTCATTTTTTGTTTACTTCTGTTTACACCTCGTTTTAGTTGCAGTCATTTTCAAGGGAAAGAAGAATAAGGAAAACCTCCTTGCCTCTCTCCTACTCTCCTGAATTCTATATCATCATTTTCAAAACAAAAGTCAAGCATCGTCTTCCAGTTTGATTGTAGATTTATTCCTTCCTTTTGGAAATGATGCATGGGGGATTTTAAGTATGTTTTTGCATTTTTGTACTCAATCTAGTTCCCATTTTAGTGGATAATTTTCATTTTTTAGTGTCTTTAAGAAGCCTCCTATCTAATTTTTTAGTTAACTAATTGTAGTCATAATTTGAAGATTTTTTTTTTCTTCCACTGCCTCTCTCATACCTGCATCTATTGGGTATTGGAATTAAATTTTTGCTTCTTCACTTTTCTCCCTCTTCTTCTATTCCATTTCCTGTCCCTCTCCCTCCTCTTATTCTTCTGCACTCTGTTTCACTTAACTATATCTTTCCCTTGTCTCCTACTTAGACTTCTACTTGTATTCTTTCCCCTTCGGCTTCGCTGCTCTCTCATCCTTCTCTCCAATCATTTTTGTGATCTGTTTTTCTCTCCATCATTCAGGTCTCCCTTTTTGCATCACATCCCGTTCTCCAAGTGTCATGTTCTTATCCTTGTTACTTTTTACTCCATCTCTTATCCCAATTCCGCATCTTCTTCATAACCACTCCATAGTCCATCCTACTTAGTGATCCCTTGTCAATTCTGTGACGTCTTTCTCTTCATGTCAGCATCGACTAGTGGCTTCATCAGTAACTAAGTAAACTCTAGTCATTATATTGCACCACTATCGTTTTCATTTAGGTTTAAATATTGAAAATATGGTAAGTTTGAGAATCAATATCCACTTTTCCTAATGTTAGATTTAGTAATATTACAAAGAGGTTAAAGAAGCTTTTAAGAAAATGTCATGGAAAAATTTAGTTTGGAAGATCTTGCTTTTGAAATTTAAAAGAGTTGATATAGATATAATTTCAATAATTAAATTATTGATTAATGTTTGAATGACTAAGAAAATATCTTAGGAACATAGGGAAGGTTTAAAAGAATTTTAGTCTTTAGAGAGAATGATTATGAGTATAGTTGGATCCTAAATAATTAAGCCTAAGACAACATGTTGATTTTTCTATAATCATACATGATAGTATGAATGTAGCGGGTTCTATTTTTGGTGAGTAGTTCTACTGTTTATCACCTAAAAAGGTCGTTGCATCTAATAATCAAGGCAGTTCGATGGTGAGTAGTTCTACTTTTAGTTTTAGCAATTTTTTATCTTACTTGAATATTTTTAGTTTCCATATCAAAATCTCTAATCCAAGCAACATGAGGAAGATACCTTTTAGGACTTAACGTATCTCAGTTTTTTCTCTGTCCCTTGTGGAAGAAATCAAACCCTTGTGGCATGTCACAGGTTCAATCTCACAATTGAGCTGTAGTAGTTCCAAGACCAATTCCTGAAATCCTGTTATATGTTATTTGATGACACCCTGCATAGACCAATGAGCAGAATGTAACCATTTGAGGTTCAATTTCCTGTTTTATTTCGCCAAGCATTTCATCCATCAGTTTCCCCCAAATTGGTGTGTTAACCAATGCCATAATCACTAACAAACTTTCTGCATGAGACTATAATTGTGATGTGATACTAATTAGTATGCATCCTTTGATTTGGTTAAATTGTTCACTCTAATTTAAGTTATTGATCGTAGGCTATCGTACGTGAAAGATATACTAGATCATTGCCAAAGCTTCGGAGTTCAAGAGCAGAGCCTGGAGCAAGTGAACAGAAACCATTAACCCCTGGGACACTCTCCATCGAGCATGTTCGTCAAATAATCCTTTTGCATCAGGGTAAAGCTGAGGACCACCCAGGTAAAATGGATGTCCAAGACATCGCCAAACGATATGGAGTTGATGTTGAGGATGTTCAGCAAATTATACAATTTATGTCACTGCCTCCAGAAGACAGAAAGAAAAACCATAGCGATAGATAGCAGCTAGAACTGCTAACTTTTGTTTGAATCTGTTCACATGCTTCGGTATCTCAATAAATTCGACCCAGATCTTCACGAACAAGTTATCTTTCAGTTGCAATGATCTTGAAGAACAATGCCTCGGTATCTCGGCATGACCTATCATATTTTCTGCATGTTTTTTTTCATGCCAGTAGAAGCTGAGAATCCGGATAGTATTTACAGTGAGTAGATGAGCCTTCTGCAATAAGATATCATGTATATTTTGTCCTTGAAAATCAGGTTCTGACCTTGTTTTGGTTTTAAGGGCTAATACTAATTTTGCATTCGATAATATTATCGAATAAGTATGTTAAACAGCAAGAGAATTAGTTGTTCAAGTTTGGACTTGAATGTGGATCAGAATTGCCAAAGATCAGCATTTGAGCTACGATTAAACTCTCAATTGAGAGCAATCACAAGTATTTTCAACTTCATCATATTTTTTGTTTTGTTTTGTTTTTATTTAAGAGTCTTTCTTTGTTTTATGTAATAAGTAAGATAGATATACTTGTGTTGTACTGGAGAAAATCTTATTAGTTGTGTTGTGGATTTTGGGATAAAATTCTCAGAAGTTGTCCGTGGATTTTATTTTCCATTAATTATACTCTGATTTCTTTTCATTTTTTTTCCTTCCAAAATACCCTCATCGATATTCTTAAAATTTTTATGAATAGATAAACTCCAAAAATACCACCTTGTAGTTTTAGCCGAATTAATATATAGATCAAATTCATTCATTTTAATTAAAAAAAATTAAAACATTTATAGATGTCTCACTGTCATTCCATGCTTTCCTTTTAACTGCTGAACAAATGACATGGGAAAATGCCAATATGTGAGTAAAATATAATAATGTTCATCCCAAATGATTCAGGATCGTCGGCTCTCAGTTAGATATAGACATTTAAATCTCGGCTCTCAGTTAGATATAGACATTTAAATCACAGAGGATGTTTTACCCTACTACAACGGCCCTTTGTATTTGAGAGATCAGATACCCAATGAAATATTTTACACCCATTAAGAATTGACAATAATATCTATTAGAATAATTACTTATATAATTACCAGCTGTGCCAACTCACAGAACAAAAATTATCAACTCATAGAACAAAAATTATCAATATTAGAGCAATGGAATATATGAATCACATGTAGTTATCGTCAATATCCTTTTCCACTTTATAAGCATTGAGTACTACATCCTCTCTCAATAGGAGTGAATCTGTGTATCACTTATTTATATCAATGAGAACTTCAAATCATGGTGACACTATTCTAAATTCGACTATGAATTCTTTTCAACCTGGGCAACTAAGGATCCAGGAACACACGGCCAATCCATGTCCCAGGCACGACACGAGCGTACCCAATTTTTTGCTTTGACAAAGGGCAAGGAAGGAACACGGCCAACCTGTGTCCCAGGCATGGACGTGCCCAATTCGGTGCCTTAACGAGGAGCAATCAGAGATTCTAACAAAGAACACGGCTATCCTATATCTCCACGGGTGTGTTCAATTATGCACCTTAGCAAGAAGTCACCATAAGTTTCAATAGGTCGTGTAAATCAACGCAGCCGTGTTTCATTCGACACAAAACAATTTAAAAGAGATTTCAAGAATTTTTACTGTCTTGGATATACCATTGACCTGAAGTCTAAAAGTGTCGACTATGTCGACAACCTTAACAGCACTATCATCATCGTCTTCATCTTCTCCACCTTTTGCTGCACCAACGTCTACATCAAAGGCTCCTTGATTTCCCAGCTAGATAGATCTAAAATATTCAAAACTGAATATTATATGTAAAATTAAAAAAAAAAAAATTTTGTTTGCACTCTTATCTTCAAAGAATATTAGAAGATTAACATAACTATTGGTAGAAGATTATAGTTAGTTCACAACAGGAAACATTTAAAACAAACATAGAAATTAAATGCAAAGATTGATCAACTTAATTTAAAATCAAATGAAAGAAAAGTTGAAATCAAATAGATTACCTTCCCTTCAACCTCCCAGCATCCCATTTTCAAGACAATTACAATTGATTATACAAATCTTGGAGCAATTGATCATACAAATATCTAACATACCTGACATTATTTAGTCTCCAGGGCATAGTAGTTAGCTATTACGAGTAGATATTTTTTTAATAGATAAGGGGTTGAATTTTAACAAAATCTAGAAAAATATTCTCACCGTTCAACTGTAGTTTTCTAATTTAACTCTCAGATTGTCATAAAACTGACCGTATGGGACCATCACAGATGATTATAAGGCTATAAGAAAGAAGTGATTATTTGACATTAATGGTATTCAAAAATATCTCAATTTATCTTGGTAGTTAAATTGATAGTTGAAAGAAAATTTGTATGAGGAATTGATCCTCTCTTGAATTAATCAGTCTGAAATTGGAAACATGGATTAAAAAAAACACCCAATATTAGGAATCGACAAATATCATTAGAATGGAGGTGTTTTTGCAAATTAATTCTAGAAAGACAAATACTAACAAGTATCCCTTCCTGATAAATTGATCCTCAGAAAAGGAATTAAAAATTCAAGTTGGAGAGATAAATTAGTCCTAATTAGTTGGAAAAAATAAATCGACAAATATCATTTAGATTACTTCTGATATACAAAAAAAAAATTTGAACCATATGATCGCATAAGTTCATAATATAAAAAATAAATACCAAATTATAGCCCAAGATGTTCAAGTCGATTAGGGTAATAATGTCAATAAAATTTCATAAATCAAAGTTTCCATCGATAAAATTCAAACTTATACTGGAAATAAATATAAAAGTTCATATTCTATAGTTTTAACAGAGGATCTTAATTTTAGGAACCACAAAATCTATAGCTCTATTTTCATGAAAAGTTGACAACATTAGTTTAATTTAAAAAAAAAACAGTTTATAGAAGAATCATATAGAGTTAGTCATATATATATATATATATACAAATTGCAAAAGTTTAAATATATAAATTCATATCATATAAAATACCTGAAATATACCATTAAGTAAAATTTAGAACAAATTTCAATAAAAAAAACAGTTCGAAATCTTTGATGAAGTAATAGGCCAAATTGTTTTTTCAATTATAAGCAGAGAATAACCATGAGCAATTTGTTTCATCAATTAGATAACAAGGTAAAAATCTTCGAACAACGCAGGACTTGAACCACTCCAAACAAGTACAAATACATAAACTTGAATATTCTTAATAGCAAAAATACGTAAAACTTATTTCATTGGTGCATGCATCTTCTAACATTTGATCTCTTTCAATCCATAAGCGAAATAAAGGAAGGTTGGATCGACAGCGCCATCCTTGTAATATGCAAGAACAACACTAGCATCATCGTGCATGCCCTCGCCTACAAAACTATCAAATAGATAAACGAAGATTAGTCAGAAAAGTGAAAAAAGCTGCCTGCGCTGAACACTCTTTATGGACATATCAAAATTTTCTAACTTTATTAAGCACTAATATTACCAGCTAAAGAGTATAGAAGAAATTTTAATTCTTACAATTGCAGATCTTTGAGCTTTGGAAGTAGAAACTTTGTGGCTCCTTCGATATGTTTCTTGAACAGTTCTTGCTTTTCCTCATCTAGCTTAGGCGTTAACAGCTTGATATACCGCTTAATGAAGGTCACAAACTGTTTTTTATCAAATGGAGGTTGTTCCTGAAGTCTAAAAGAGTCGCCTATGTCGACAACCTTGATGGCACTATCATCAACACCTTCATCTTCTCCTCCCCCTTCGGCTGAAGGGTTTGCACCAATGTCTACATCAACGGCTCCTCTGACTACCCACTTCCCTTCAACCTCCCAGAGCATCCCATTAATTTGAGCTTTATCTAGTGTCTCACTTGCATAGTGGATTGCATGAAGTGTTTTATCTTTCCTCTGACCAAGTACTTCTCCAATAGCAAAATCATTTGCATCACACATAATCCCAAAGGGTAATCTCGAATCTGGGGCTTGAATTACCAGGGCTGAAATTAGGATTTCTTTTATTTTCTTGAATGCTATTAAATAGTTTGAATCAAAGTAAAATTCTGCATCCTTTATCAGCATGTTAGTCAAAGGCTTAGATAATTTGGAGAAGTCTCTAATAAATCTTCTATAAAATCCTGCATGCCCCAAGAAACTGTTTACTCCTTTAACTGTAGTTGGTGGAGGTAATTTCTCAATTACTTCAATCTTTGCTTTATCCACCTCCTGTAATGCCCCAAAATTTCTACAAAAATTTTAGGAATGATTAAGGATGAATTATGTAAATTTTGGGAATTTTTCCAAAAGGAAAAAAAAAGAGCAAAATAAAATGTTAGCAAAAAGAGGTATTGCGGGGGATCGATCCCGGGACCTCTTGTATGGAAATAAATAGGAATACCAGTTGTGCCAGTAGCGGCCGCTGGTAAGGGATAGGGAGAGCCCTTGTTAAAGGGCTTAGGAAGGAGGAAAAGACTAAAATAAAATATAGAAAAAAATGTGAGTCGCGGGAGATTGAACCCGAGACCTTTGGTGTGGAAGAATGGAGAGTT
>JBAMIE010208683.1:0-10469 GCA_037177295.1 Kaempferia parviflora
CACAAAGATATGAATATTAGTCTGAGTGTAGTCTACTAGAGTGATCAATATTTTCTAGGTCCACTGATTAGGCCGCTTGTTTCAAATTGCAATTAAATTCTTTCTTGATGCAGCAGTCGACACTGATTCAATCTTCTGGATATTATGCAATAGAAAGTCAACCTGAGTTTTACACTAGTTGCATCAAAAGTTTAGAGGTGGTTTTTCTGATAGCAAAGATTGTTCGGACATGAATTTTCTTGCACAAGCATTGGAAAATATTGAAAAAAAAAACTAAGGGATTTTAATATTCTCCCAAATGGAAATATCTTTTCTTTGTTTAAAGATGTTTCTTATTTCGACCAGTTCTCCTTGAAACCCAGTGATCATTAATTGTTTAAATGCCACTCTTTCTGATCTAATATTGATAAATGTGTTATGTGATCTGACAAGTTGGTTCTGACACCTATGGAGTTACATTCCTAGTGATCTCCTAAACATATTTTATTTTCAAATTTAAAGTTTTTTTTAGGTTTCTGAATGATTCTTTTTTTAATCAAGTCATTAACAGTGGCTGCCTATTTGGATTAGGGTTCTCGTGTTACAAGCATGCCAATCTTTCTCCATATCTGCATTCAAAATTCGAATGCAGCTTCAGGTTGGCTAATTTCTCTACCACAATTGAGGTCCTTTGTGCATCCGTGCCAAATAACTATGATTCGATATAATGATTACTAAACGCGACGTAAATTCTTGTTCTTTTCAATCTATTCAAAACTGGAAATACATTATTATGAAAATTAAGTGTCAACAACCAAACAAATCAAAATAGATGTTTGATCTCAAAGACCAGACAATTTTGATTCTGAGCGTTACAGACTGAACATGTAAAGTCTGCCAGATTTCATAGTTTAAGAGTGGATTTAGGTCTTGAGACTTAATTTACTGAAATGCTTTTGCAGGAGGAATCGATCACCAGCTGCCTGTTTCAGGGTAAATTCTTTCAATCTCTTCGACAAGCCGTCTCTTCTCATCTTTTAGTTCTTCATTCTCTTTCTGAAGTTCTTCTATGTGTTTAGTTTGCTCAGAATCTTTCCTGGAAATAATTGTAACAATAAAATGAGCAGAATGTTCAAAGGATTAAGTTGCAATTCACATTCTATTCAAAAACAAGTTTATTAATACAATAAAAATGCCAAAGTGATAGTGAATTCATTGCAATCAGGGAAGAACTGTAATGCAAGTTGATTGAGTGCTAGAACAAAATGTTCTATCAATTGAAAATGGCTTGTTAACAATTTCAGAAGGAGAATGACTTACTTTATACATCTGTCAAAGAAAGAGTCCTAACTCCTAATGTATAGATGTATGGATTAACACATCTTACTTTGTTTTTTTACATGCTAGTGAAAGAAAGCTGCCATACCTATTCATGAATGAGAGGTTAAATTTCAGAGACCGTACTTCCTTCTCGAGCGTTTCACAGCGCTTAAGAACTGCTTGCATATCTGACGGCAATGCAGGTGCCAAACTTTTCTCCTTTGCCTCTGCCATTCTGAATGATGAAGTGTTGAAGTCAAACAAAATTAGAACTTCTGGTGAAATGCTAACCACAGTAGTTGCAAATGGATGAATATATTGCCTGCTTAATGTGCAGTACTTGTTTCACTAATTGTTGAAAACTGAGTATGATTACAAGTTCAAGTAATTGGCAACATACTTTCTTGAGCGCTCGATCCTGCGCTTCTTTGTAGGATCACCTTTGTCCACTGCACAAATTCAGATGATTAGACCAAAAAAAAACCAAATCATTGCATTTAGAATTGGTTGAAAGGATGAACCAACTTAAGTATAATTAAGATATCAAAGTTTCTGTTAGAATATGGTCATCTATGCAAAATTGTTAGATGCATCTTAAAATGGATAAACCTCCTATCTACATTCTCAAAATTTGAGGATGCAGATGGGTTCAATTTTTTAAAGACAAAAATTGAAAATTAGCCGAACCATACCTGAAATTACTGAGGAATTGACTGATCGCAACCGAACCAAATTTCCTTTCTGAGAAAGCAAATTCTTAGTGGTTAAGTTATGATCTTCAAAAATTCACCTATGATATGACATACCTTTGTTTCATCCTTTACATTGTTTCGCAACTTGTGTTCTCCATATTCTGCAATAAGAATACAAATGATGAGAAAAGAAAGAATGCACACTCAAAAATATAAGATCTACTAGATGCATAGGTCTATCATTGAAAGATAACTTCAAAATCTAATCAATTTAGAAGTTAACAAATTTTATACAATAGGATAAGGAAATCCCTATATATTAATATATTTGTTGAAATTCATTGGTCAACTATTTTTGTCAAATCTTTGTTGAAATTAATTGGCTAATCATTTATGCCAAATATCTAGATATTAAGAAATAGACCGATTTATATTTATATAATAGAGCAGCACACCTGCCTATGTGGGACCAATGAACATGACATTGTTCATGTGGGACCAATGGGGTAGAGCTTCTTACCTTCAATGTGCTCCCTCAAGCCCATCATGACTTAGAGGTACGCACCTATTCTAAAAAACTAACATGTTGAAATTGATTGGCTAACCACTTGAAAGTTCGAGCTATTAGGAAAGAGATCTATTTATATTTAATATAATGGATTGATAACCACCACACTTATCCGTGTGGGATCAATGGATATGGAGCCTCCTAACTTTGGCAATGTTGAATACCATTTAGCTATTGTATTACTTTCAATCTCTAGATGGATACATGCAGTTAAGTATATTAATAGGCCTAGAAGCTATACAAGAAAGTTTTACTTTGCTACTGTCACTTGTTCCTCAATTAGCCTATATACATTTAATGGTTTCAATCAGGCTCTGAACTAAAGCAATCTGTTTAAATTTGTCTGAGTTACTTACCCTCAAATTTCTAATGGAGTTAGTAGTATTTAGACAGAAGGTTATATGGAAGACACATGATTAACTTTTCACCAAATTCTATGTTTGTCTTTCCTACAGAAAGACGAAGTTTAGTTGTGTCATGTTCGTTAGAAACATCATTATCTAGAAAAACTTGTGATGAGAGGTTTTATGTCTACATGTTGGTTCAACAAAATGAAAGATATAACTCCATAAGTATTTGGTTGAAAGCCAATCTCACACCTTGCATCCGACCTCTCCATAAAAGAAAAAGAAAATCACCAGAGGTTTTCGAGAAATCAGGGAAAATCAGACAAATTTCATAAGTAGACTACCAAAATGAAAAATTCAAAGTTAATGCGCCAAAAAAGAGAATTAAGTTAATAAGAACGCATCCGTAGCCATTGAAGCTCATAATTAAGAGAATGGAAACGTACCTATAATTTTACAATTCAAATTTTGATTTCCCATAGACCTTCTGGAGCTCTCACAAATGGAATTAGTTTGTGCAGAGTTGGAAAGATCATCACATGCATCAAAGCCAATGGTAAAGGCAGCAACTGCCATAGAAGATCCACTCTGTGATGGTTCTTCAGACACTGTAGCAGTTCTGAACTGATTTGCTGAACTAACAAATTCTTCAGCAGTTGGCTCCAACAATATCTCAAACTTTGAGTTCATTGAATTCTGCTCTTGAATAGATGATACCAAATGAAATTTGTTGGCTGACCAGTATATCTCATTTTGGATGTTTTGATTGCTGATGAGATTTACTTCTGGTTGAATATTTGAAACCACAAAGGAAGTATCATTGGGATTTTCACTGACATTAAATTGTCTAGCAAGCCTTTTATTTTCCAGTGAGCCTTTGAGCAAGCTGACCACAGAAGAAACAGGGTCTGCTGTTGCCACTGGAGGAGTATCAAAAGGAGTAGTAGTTGAATTGGAGGGAGACATAAATGTTTGAACTTGAGTGCCAATTTCAACCACGGAAACGTCACAGAATTCATTTGAAAGTTTTGTTGTCCCCTGTTCAACCCCTATTATTGTGGTATTATCTTGAGACTCTGTAATAGCTTGCATCTGGCTATTTTGCATGGCAACATACCTCCTCCTGCAGAAAAAAGGAAAAAAGGAAAAAAGTTGAATTCAATGCACAAGAATCTGAAGCAGAAGTCTCAAAATTTTGGAAGTTGACTATATTGCTTTATTCTGGAAAGTAATTTTGATACCTCAGTAATTGTATAAGAGTCCACTAATGTTTCTTTGCAGGCTATGCTTATTCATCACTATCTTAATTCATCCAACTTATCTAATCACAATATTTGTATAATCTTCAAATGTATGTTTGTCAAGCTAACATATTTTTCTCTTTTTTCTCTCAAGATCCATTAACACTATATCTAATTGCTCGAGAGTCATAATATTCATGATTCTATCATTCCTAATCAACCCTCATATCCATCTAAATGTCTTCATCTCTTTCACCACTATCTTAATTTCACCACTTTTTGAGTTTGAATCTATTTCTTAAATTTGCTAGGTTTCATGTGATTATAGTGAAAATATAACAGCTTCCCAGCTCCCAGTAGCAAAGAACAAAAAAAGAGAGTATAAAGACAACTGACTACTTGCAAGATATAAAATTAGATTAACTATGAAGGTCAGTTTCTAAGGATCATTGCGTCAAAGTCAGATAAAGAATCAAGTATCCTACCGTAGCTCTGAAGACCGACTTCTTGTCATTGGCTGGGAACTGTGAAACCATGCCTGGATAAAAATTAACCACCATTCACATAAGTTTCAGTGACATTGAAAAGGATAATATTTAGAATAATGGGTTTAAATTGTTTGAATTTAGATGTTTTAAATTGTAATCAGACCTTGGCCAATAGCAAGTCACTAGCTTGGATGCTTTTCTCTGCAGCGTTCCTAATCAAGTGTTCAAGGGATCGGTCATAAAATGAATGAAATATGAACATATGACTCAGTGGAAGATAAGTTCAAAAATGTTAGCATGGTGTCTTGTATTTGCAAAATAATATTAGAGAATGCGAGGGTAAATCTTAAAGGTTTCATTGATGAAATATGTGCCTCAAAAGCTTATTCTATTAGGAAATAGCACAAAATTAATAAAATTTTCCATTTTGTTAGTTCTGATAAAGCAACACAACATGAAGATGTATGTATCAACTCAAAAGTTTGAACTTTTTGTCATTTTATTTCAAACAAGGATTGGCAGTCTTTTTCAGAACATTGTGTTTTACTTACTTGATAGTATCCTGGACATCAGGCGACTGATCATTAATCATGCTCAAGCATTTATCCTCTGTGTTTGTCTTCTGTGCAGTGCCGTTTTGCTGGTTTCCAAGAGTAATGATCTCTGATGATATTCTGCAAGGAGTATAAGTTACTTGTTAACTGGAAAACTATGCCGATAAGCAAATTCTTTCACATTGTGTACTGATGTTTTCATATCATTCAGTAAGATTAACCATCAAATACTTCAGAAGCAAGAGCTAATTTTCACTTTTTGAGATGAATGGAACTAGGAAAATGCCACAGAAATACTGAGAGACAGATTTAATAGTCTTTCTAACACGCCATGTTACTAAAATCCTCTGATTTCATAGCTACATTTCTTTCTCCGTTATTGATTCCCATACATGATTTTCAAAAAATGAAATATTAATTCCCTGGGAATAATATTTTTCAAGGCCTAAACAACTAAATTCAGAATTAAGATTCAATTGCTGCAGAAAATAATAAGATGAGATGTTGAAACCAGGGACTGTTAATCAACTTACTTTCGTGATAGTTGACGAGTTCGATTAGCACCATTCGCTGAGTTGAAACCAGGAATCTAGGTAATGATCAAGCAAACATGTGTTACAAGGTAAGTGACAAAATTAATCATCTTAAAACCTTTGAATTGACATCTAATGTAATCAGACAGTGATGTAAGTTAACTTTATGAAATAGACTCTAGTAGCAACAAAAATTCCATGGGTGACTAGAAATGAGAGTTCTTACTCTCTAGAGAAATAGATCAATTTCTCTGGACTCCATTCATGACAAGGCGATACAAAATATGACACAAATCCACATATTGATATTAATTATTGGTTATGCTATTCAACTGATTGCTTATACTATCTTAGCGGCCTCTCTAGAGCCGGCCACACAGATACAGAGGGAGGTAAATGCAGGTAACAGGTGTTACGCATATACTAAATGTTTTAACATGATGCTAATACAGGTGATTCATGACAATTTGTTGCTAAATTGGGGGATGATGTTTTCTTCTCTTTACTCTGTTAAATACCACTTTTACTCTAGATCACTATTGTGATTGAACCACTGTTTGGAAGATTATGGCCACTAATTATGAACCATCCTCCATTAGATCACCATGCATGCACCTTGTGTGCTAAATACTACCACTGCTAAAAAAGAGTCAGGTTACAAAGTCATGGCAAAATTATTTTTCCATCATTAGAGTAGAACAAAAAATAAACTCAGTAAACATGAACAATTGAGCAGGATTAAACTTTATCCCTACCTCTCCATTCATCAGCCAGGTGTGGAAGAGCTCCTCACTGTCTCCTCTACAGGTCTGCAATGTTGTCCTGCATCCTAGCATCTCCATGTTTGGTGCACAGCTCCCAAATGAATTCTCGATAAAAGAACTCAGAATCATCTCCTCAGTTGAGCTCCTAAGCAAGTCTGAAAAACCTCTCCCCTCCATCTCCATGAAAAATATTCTCCCTTTGCGCTTTGACCTTTTAAAATTTAAGCAAAAGATAGCCCTTCTTAATCTCTTGTTTTCACTTCTTAAAATTCAAGCTCAAATCCAACTCAGCTTTATAACTGCAGCATCCAAAAATTAGATTTGTCAGAGACTTTGAACTGCAAAACAGAAGAATTTACAGTAACAAACTTAACCAAACTAATATCCATCATGTACTCACTCCTTAATTTCTTATGCATCCTTCATCTCCACCTCTTGAAATCTCAACTGAAATCCAAGACCAGCTGTTTAGTTATCTACGGTATCCAGCAATCAGAATTTGGTTAGAAATTTGGCTGTCTCCAGTTAACCAAGGACCAGAAACCTTGAACATCATAAACCCAACATAGTATAAGATTTTGCCAAGCAAAGTTGAAAGTAGTGGTTAACAAGGATGCTTCTAAACCTTTAGTACTGAGTAGCTCCTCTACTGTCAAATCCCCTAGTAATAGATTTCAACAAGTTAATCCAAGCAGAAGAATCAAATGCATCCTACAACAGGCGATAGCAGAAGTTTGCTAATTAATCTAGTTTTGAGAATGATAATGAAATAGAGGTCTGAGTATCCATACTAAATTTGGTCAGTGGTGGACCAAGTGGGACTAAATAATGGAATCTTGGGACAAAGATCTTGCAAATATTCCAGGGTAAGGTTCTTGTCCTTTTCTTGATGGGAAGAAAGTCAAATGCTGCTGAAAAATTTTAATCTGATTGATGGTCATGTAAAAAATGAAACATAATTTTTTGTATTAAAAGAACTGATCAAATTCAATGGCAGATAGCAATGGACTTGTAGCTAGACCATCAAATTTGAGGTGTTTTAAATTTTTTTAAGCAATATTTGTTAGTGCCTGAATAAATCACTAAGAGATTAAAAGTCAGGAGCATGTGAAAGTCAACTGCAAAAGTGAATGGCTAATTTTTAGAAGATCCAGAAAACTAAAATATTTATTAAACTCACAACCTAGTTATTGACACCATCCTAAAAATTTGATTCAGTGACCAAACATATGTTTATGATATCACAAATCTAGTTTATTTTCTACCAAATGCATAAGATAGAAAATTAAGGTTATTCACAAATATTCCTCCGGCTGAAAATACCCCCCAAAGAATGAAGCTTCATCAATCAAACGCACAGTAAACAATGAGCTGGTAAAATTTCCTTTTTTTATAGTTCTATCATCATCATATGGGACACAATGTCTAGATTAACTGCAATACTTAACTTTTAGTGTGAGACGAACATGAAAATGACTCAAAGCATTGACTATTATATTCAGGGTATCAACAATAAACAGGTTATCTGCGTGACTTCAGCATTGAAAGAAAGATGGAGCAGGTGGGCAAAGAAGGCCTTTTTACCGAACCATTGCTTTTATATTCCTCCGTAGACTTGGTAGGAATTCCACTGAAGGAACATAAGCCGGCATCAGCATGCTTGGAATTGCGTGGGGTAGAAAGCAAGTGACAAGGAGAAGATTAAACATCGAGAGCAGCCACCGTCCACCTCTTCGATCAGTCAGCACAGCGGCAGAAGATTCATCTTATTATAATCAAGGTGATGAAAGTGATGGTCGTTGGCCAACCTCATCGATTGGCTAGTGCTTCGCCTGCCTGCACCCCTGCAGTAGAGTTGACAAAGGTTTCCCGCCATTTGGGATCTTGTAATGGTTTCCATTTTCACAACATAGAAACCGAGAGAGTTTGATCAATCACATTGATCCTGCCTGAGAACGCTAACGGTCAACTTGCTGATTGTACGCCGAGGCTGATTATTTGGGTGATCACCTCACCCCGCGACGAACCTAGGATGAGAAACGTCAAGAAGAGCACGTTAGAATGACGGGCCAGGCTCGGTGTAGAATTCGACCCTCAGATAAGTCCTCGAAGAAGGAGAGATAGAAAATGTGTAGGTTTGATGTGTTAGAGCATCTCCAACCAATATCGTTTTACATATAAAATAAAATAATTTAAAATTACTCCAATTAATACAATATAATTTACACTATTTTAATACAAGTGAGCATAGAGCATCTCCAACCAAATATCGTTTTACATCAAAATGGTATTAAAAAACTTCAAAATTACTACAATCAATACACTATAATTTACACTATTTTGGTGCAAGTGAGCAGTGCAGCACCAAGATGGTACTGCACTGTTCAATTGCACCAAAATAGTACAGCACCATCTTGATGTTTCACTGTTCACTTGCACTAAAATAGTACAAGTGATTTTTTTTAATATTGTTTCTTCTTTAAAATGTATAAAAATATGTTCTATAATATAATATATTATAATATTAAATTTATATTATAATATTTTCTTTAATATAATATAATATATTTTTAAATTTAATATTTAAAATATTTATTATATTACTTAATATTATAATAATAATTATTATCACAATAAAAAAAATTAATAAATTAATATGTATGCTGAATAATAAATTAGAAGATGTTTTAAACAATATTCTAAGAAAAATTCTTTTTAGTGTAGGAAATAGTGTGTATTGGTTGGATGTGAAAATTATTTGGTGCTGGAATGATACCAAATTGGTATAGAAAATGCATCAAAATAGATTGTGTGGTTAGAGATGGTCTTATGTGTGTATATCTTTTCATGATGGTCGACTACCTTTTATACGATCATGACTATCTATTATGTTCACCTCGTGTCTCTCGTTTCTCACGATCGTTGCTACGTTTAGAAAATAAATGACCATTATGACCCATTTATTTCGGAGTAAATAGCTACATTTTCTGCTCTTCTCGCGATAATGACTGTGTTATCCACGTCCTCAATAAATAATGTGTTGGGTCTAAAAAAATTTAGAGATCTCCATAATGATATGATATTGTCCACTTTGACCTAAGCTCTCATAGTTTTACTCTTGGGTTCTATCTAAAAGGAGGTCTCATACCAATGAAGATATCTTTCTTTTATAAATCCTTGATCTTTCTCATGTGTTTTTAATGTATGACTATGTTTGTAACCTTACAACCCCAACAATATAATGACTCATCGCTTTAATTCTTAATAGCTAGGGCTTTTCAGTTTAGCCAGAGGATGCTCGGAACTCGAGTTGGGAGTCTAGAGTCAAGTTGAGAGTCGGAAGTCAAAAGTCCCATAGTAAACTGTCGTCTTGGTAAAACTATTGACCTCTTTAATCACATGGCCTCCGCTGATCAGCCCTTATCACACATGTTTAAGCCAATTTAATGTGGAACGAATTATCTTGCAAAATATGACCACCTCACTAACAGTTTCTGATGAACTCCATGAAAAACATGGAACTAGTAGTTGTAAATTCGAAGGGCGCATGCTGACAAAAATAACATTCCCACAGGAAAAATAATCGCCATGAGGAGATGATCTAAGTGCCATAAGCTTCCCTGTATTGAAGAATCTAAACTCAGGGCACTTCGGTGCATTGCACTGTGGGCAAATACATCCATCAGGCTGCAAAACAACAAGCTTGTTATGTTCATCTGTTCTTGGAAAGATAAAGAAGAGTTACTATGTAAATCATTCGATTTATCAAGAGATCATTCAACATGGTAATTCATTGGGTTTATTTAAGTGGTCGGATTGGATTGGATTGGATTGGATTGGATTGTAATTGTTGGACTGAGTAAAGAACGCCAATCAGGGAAGAACTTTGAGGATCTTATGAAGAAGAAGATAATAATAATAATAATAATAATAATAATAATAATAATAATAATAATAATAATAATAATAATAATAATAATAAT
>JBAMIE010208693.1:0-10469 GCA_037177295.1 Kaempferia parviflora
CTTTCATTCTTCTCCTAATTATAGTTTTTATACCATTTTTATTTTATCCTTACTCTTCCACAAATTATTATACATACTATTTTAAATTTGACATAAGATAAAGTTATTAGTCTAATTGGTCATGACTTTCAATTATATAAATAATTGTTATATTAGCAATGTATGAAACTGTCTTTTTAAATTTTACTAATAAAAATAAATATCTCTAATAATATTTTTAATATTTATTTAAAAAAATTAAGGCTTTAAGTTTTTTTCACTTAGGGCCTCCAGAATGGTTGAGATGACCCTGTCTGCTAACTTCTACCCGTTGTATAAGTTAATAGATAGTTTTTACATATTATAAAAGCTATTTGATAGCTTCTACAACATCATTGAATTTATGAATATTTTCTCATAAAATTATAAGAAAGATTCACATTTAATTTTTATTTTTATTTTAAAAAAAAGACACTAATATGATACTTTTTATTTTTTCCATAAAAGGATATATGGATGAGAAAGCGATAAATTGTTGTTTATTTGATATAATTTGTTTTTTTAAAAAAAAACTCAAATTTAAAAACTATTTGTTATTTTTTTTTTAATTTCCTTATCCATTGATTCTTTCTTCCTAATCAAACTCCTAGCAGATTAACAGTCTAACAGGCCCTTTCTCTTTTCCTCTCCCTCTTCTCAGCCGTGCGATTTGGAAGTTGATTGGCACCACGTATGGCTTCACGCGGCGCGATCAGCAGGTGCAATCTTGGCTTGGCCGCTTGGGTAACTTTAACCCCGTTGCTTAAATAATCCGTCCTTGGCTTATCGGTCTCCCGGTTTCCCTATTTAGGCATTCTACCGCCGCCCATGTCCTCTTTAGCATGTGCAGATTAAAAAATATCAGGTTCTTCTCTAGTGCTCTGCTTTAATCTCTCTGATACCTCGTCGATCTGTATCGATCCATCTCTTCTTGAGATCGAATTGTTAAAATTACCGTGCCTCGATCGATCTCGCTGTTCTAGATCGAATTGTGAAAGAAAAGAATACCTGGATCGATCTCGCTGTTCTAGAGATCGAATTGTGAAAGAAAAGAATACCTGGATCGATCGCTGGGGAGATGAAGGTGAGGGTTATCGACGACGATCTGTTCCCCTCGACTCCGGGAAAGGTGAAGATCGAGCGGACGCACGCGCTCAACCGGCAGCTTCACCGATGCTTCGCCTCCACGAGCACACTCTTCCTGTGGGCGCTCCTCCTCGTCGCTCTCACCGCCTCCTACCTCAGCTTCCGGAGTTTCGTTGCCACATCCTCCCGATACTTCACCGCCACTTGGGGAGGCCTCCACTGGGAGCGCCAGATCCGCTCTTCCGCAGCCGTGACCCGCCCCGACGGGATCACGGTTCTCGTTACCGGCGCCGCTGGGTTCGTCGGCTCACACGTTTCGCTGGCCCTCCGCCGCCGCGGGGATGGCGTCGTCGGGCTTGATAACTTCAACGCCTACTACGATCCCTCCCTAAAGAAGGCCCGCAAAGCGCTGCTTGATTCCCAGGGGATCTTCGTCGTGGAGGCCGATGTCAACGATGCTCGCCTCCTGGCCAAGCTGTTCGACACCGCCCCCTTCACCCACGTGATACACCTCGCAGCTCAGGCCGGCGTCCGCTACGCCATTGAGAATCCGGCGTCGTACGTGCACAGCAACGTCGCCGGGCTCGTCACCCTCCTGGAGGCCTGCAAGTCTGCTGATCCACAGCCCTCCGTCGTCTGGGCGTCCTCCTCCTCCGTCTACGGCCTCAACGACAAGATTCCCTTTTCCGAGTCGCACCGTACCGACCGACCGGCCTCACTCTACGCCGCCACCAAGAAGGCCGGCGAGGAGATCACCCACGTATACAACCACATCTACGGCCTCTCCATCACTGGTCTCCGCTTCTTCACCGTATACGGACCGTGGGGCCGGCCCGACATGGCCTACTACTCCTTCACCCGCAACATCCTACAGGGAAAGCCCATCACCATCTACCGACGCCGCGACGGCGCCGATCTCGCGCGCGACTTCACCTACATCGACGACATCGTCCGAGGGTGCGTTGCAGCGCTGGACACGGCGGAGGCGAGTACAGGGAGCGGCGGAAAGAAGCGGCGGCCGGCGCAGTACCGGATCTACAACCTGGGAAACACATCTCCGGTAACCGTGCCGGCTCTGGTGAGAATCCTTGAGCGCCATCTGAAAGTGAAGGCGAAGAGGCACGTGCTGGAGATGCCGGGGAACGGCGATGTGCCCTTCACCCACGCCAACATCAGCTCGGCTCGAGCTGAGCTCGGCTACAAGCCCACCACCAACCTGGACACCGGACTCAAAAAGTTCGTGAAATGGTACCTTTCTTACTACGGTTACCGGCTCAACAACAAAAGCGTGTAGGGTTTAAACAATTTTTTATCATTATTTCCGCTATTTTAAATGTGTTAATTCATGCCACACATATGAATCCACATTGTTTTTTAGTTTTATTTACAATTTCCTTTTTAAAAAATAAAATAGTTGGTGAATAAGTAGTAGACCCACCGGTGGTGAAGTGCGCATGCGACAACCTGCCGGTCCCCACCAATTTCAACTAATCGGATGAAACGTAACATAAGGGCCCACTTTTTTCTTCTAGTTGTAGAGAGTTAATAGGTCCAACCGGTGAAAGGATTCGGTGAAGTTTCGAGAAGCACGGAGAGACGTGGAAAGCCTACAAGCCAAGCAACAGCATAATTTGAAGAGTAAATAATCACAAACATTTACATTGAGATTAGGCATTTGTTAATTAATTGTAAATTCCCAATGTAAACAATTTGAGGTGAATAATTTTAATAAAAATTGTCCCTTTTTTTTAAAAAATGATGAAAATGAATGTGATAGTAAGCGAAATAACGAAAATTGATTTTTAAAAATTGAGTTGGCAAGATCCGTGAGACATGGGTGACAAGATGTGCGACTGTTTATTCTGCTTTATCACTCGATTCAACGTGTTGATGTAATATGGCATGGCATGCGATAAACGCCGCTCTCTCCATATTATTCTTAAGGTGCATGCATTTGTATTAGTTTTTTCTTTTTAATGAAAATAGATTAATATGAAGAACATCTTTATGATATTTTATGCAATACGTACCTCTTATAATATCCCATAAGTTAGGTCTAAGGCCGAGCTCAATCGCATGCATGTAATATATATAAAAAGGAGAAAGAAGTGAAGGAGAAGATCTAACGAAGTGCATGCATGTTCTTCATATATATTTATTGAACCACAATAAATTTTATATATTGTGATTTTAGCCACTTGCCGCTGTTATAGATAAAAGTGTAGTCCATTATAATATTAAACTGTGAAACCTCTACTGATATATTCATTTAATGTTTATTCGTCCAAGTAACAGTGACATCAACTTCAAATTATAACAAAATGACAAACAATGTTTCTGCTAATTACGACTAATTATCCTTTCTTCACTCGTGCACATTGATTACTTTGTACTTAGGGCCGGCTGAACTAGAGATGCAATTAATATTTATTCATGCAAACATAGGCGAGTACAAGATATCACCAAGACGTACGGTACTGCTGCAATATTAATTACCTTGAAAGAAAAACTTATAGTAGAAACACTCGGACAATTAGCACATTCAGCATGCAATTAAACATGGTTCTTGATAACAACTAACGATTATTAATTACTAATTAGTGCTAATTAGATTTATTAAACCCCCCATGAAGATCTATTGCCCTCCTAAGAAGAATCATCTTCAACTCCAGGAATGTAATGTACTGTGCAGTCGTCCTCAGCAATTCCTCAAACCCAATCGCAGTGTTCCTGCAGCATCCTGGGACAAGCTCCTTAAGCCGCCTCATCTTCCTTAGCACCGCCCGCTGAAGTGGTTTCTTCACCATTCTTGATGATCTGCTAATCCTCCTCCTCCTCTTCATCGCCACTGACCTAGCCATGCAGATCATCAAAGCAAACTGGAAGAAGTAGAATTTCACAGGGAGCTGGAGTATCGATAAATAGGCAGCTATATTATTGGCTTCCCGAAGGCATATCAAATCGAGAAACAGTGCCTGTTCTTGACATGGTTGTACCAAGAAATTAAATGTCACAGCGATTGAGACCAGTGGCAGAGTTTGGTCGGATATTGCACGCGCCGCCACCACAACTAGACGTAAAGTAATTGGGTACGTGCATTTCTGATAGCTATTTCTTAAAAGGGTGCTACTTAAATGAAGAATTTGCAGCCACTGTTTAGATAATTATGTCGTTTTACACGCACAATGAGGACTGGAGGAAGACAAAGTGCACGTGAACATCTCAGTGATCACTCGTGGGTGCATTAAATCCCATGCATGCATGTTCCACATGTCTGGTTGAGCCATCTCTTTTCAGTCTAATCTTGTTTCTCGTATGTGCATGATTCATGATATACAGTCGATAGAAGCTACCGGAGTTGGTGACATGCATGGTCGATGCGTCTTCCCTGATCACTAGCTGTTGTCAAATCCATTGAATGCGGATGATGAGGCAAAGGAGAGAGAGAAAGGACTATGCCGGATTCACCGCTGGTCGCTGCTGTCATCTCCATATTTACTGTTGCATGCCTACTTAGATCTGCCAGCACACTCTCAGCTATATATTTTCAGTATTTTACACATGAATTACTGTTTACTTACACATTGATGTGTTGATCCAGGGACATATTGAAAGAGACACGGCAGCAAATAAATCATTATTTTTTTCCACCTACGTAGGGAGTTGGAAAAAATTCCTTCCATCTTTTAGACATAGTCAACTATAAGTTGACCTTACGATTTCCCTTCATATAATTTAGAAATAGGCTATAAACATCTGTTTCCTAGAATACTCTATGAAATTTATGAGATGGAATAAATTAAAACTTAGAGATGGGCAAAAACTAAAGCTTATTCATCAGTGTTCTGGCAAATTCGTGTATATAATTCCATTAAAGTATCTCAATGACCTCTTCTGAGAAGTATCAGCAACTCTCACATAGTTCAATGTCTGAACAACTCATGTGTTTAATTATTTGGTCCTATCCTTACGATTGCGCTTCCAAGTGATCCAATTATTCATCAATCTGTTACATCATAGTTTAATAAGTCATGCCATATGCATTGCATCTCTTCTTTCTCAGTCAAGACAGCCTGCATAATTCAGTCGTCTGGAGATCTTTTGATGCTTCCTTGGGTTTTGTTATGAACAAAAAAGATTTGTTATGTAATCTGCCTTGAGAGATCACACAACTGCTGTTTGACGTAGAACAGCAGTCCAAACAGGTGCTGCATCCTGCGGATTTCAACAAGTGCGGTATCAATCCACAATGAACAACAATACAGTGAAGGAATTATGAAGCGCAGGCGCAGCGACCATTAATAAGGGATATAGATTGAGATTAAGGATTTCTTAAGGAAAAAGGGATTTTATTTTATTCAACTAATTATAGAACTACTGAAAATACGGTGCGGGCCGGGCCGGGCCGGGCCGGGCCGGTTTTGAAGCCTCGTATGTTCCCGCTGATGTCCCCTGTCATCAGTCTCTAATGTCTGCTGGATTTCTTTGGTGCCGGCTCCGCTTTTAGCTGTCCTCGTAGTTCTTCTGCGTCTGCAGTCAAAGGGACGAAGAAGGATGTTCTTCTCTCTCACCCGTGTCCGCCTTCGATGGAATAGTCTTCTGGTCCAGCATTTTCCTCGTTTCTTTTTGGGAATCCGATGCCTGCTCGACAAAAGTGCCACCTTTTTTCTTTTTCAGATTTAAAAAGAATCACTTTGGGTTCTGTTCTCCTTCTTCCGCTTGATTGCTTTCTATTGGAGTTGCGTGTAGGTAGGAATGTCGTTGGGAGTTGCATCTGTACTTCACTTGAGCCACCACCCTCGCCAGATCAGGGATAAAGCCTAGCCTGAGTCAAGAAGAGCGGATGAGGAGATGGAGCCTGTGAAGGAAGGAGGCCTTAGGTGAGTTCGAAACCGTAATAACTAGTATTAGAGGTAGTTTTAATTTTTGTGAAGGTTTGGTTACTCGAGATGTTACAGCAACCAAACCTAAAAAAGAGGTTCTTTTTGTTCTCATTTCCTTTCTTACTTCTTGTAATTTGCACTTTGCTGGGTTTAAGCTTCCCTCACTCTGTTCGTTTTTTAGGTTCTATCACCATCGGAAGGAGAAAGCAGCCAAATCCATGCAACTTATCCTCGGAGGAAGTGGATACTGGATCCGCAAAGTGGCATCGTAACAATATGGAATTGTGTTTTCCTCACCTCATGCCTGATTGTGCTGTTTATAGATCCTCTGCACTTCTATTTGCGTGTGGTTGAGAAGAGCAATACCATGTGCATTAAGATAAACAACGATTTGATAGTTTCCATTACCTTCTTGCGAACTCTTGCCGACCTATTCTACGCGCTGAACATAGCGGTAAAGTATAGGACTGCATATGTTGCTCCAAGCTCAAGAGTTTTTGGACGGGGTGAACTTGTGATGGATGGCAAGAAGATAGCAAAAAGGTATTTGAAATCAGACTTTGCTCTAGATGTTGCAGTCGCCCTTCCAATACCTCAGGTATTCCCCTTTCCTTTCCTTATTGACTCTGTTAAATCACAAGAATTATCCCTTAGTCACTATACTGATATTAATCATATACCTAAGAAGGAAAGATCAGGGATATCATTCAGCATATTCATTGGACATGCATAGAGTTGGCTTATCAATTCCGAAGTGCATGCAATTTGATAGCAAAAATGAAGTGGATGATCAATAAATAACTGACCCATATTATATATACTGAATGGAAACTCTTGAACAGTTACCTAATATTCAGTGTTTGAGTAGCTCAACTGATCTGTTAGCATTATAACTTGAGAAAAGAAAATTTTACCTTGTTATCACTCTTCTTTGGAAGTATGATTTCTTTGAAATGTTTCTATAACTTTGAGCTTTGTGTCTATATTTTTCTTTAGAGAGCTTTAGTGTTGGTTGACATGTTTTCTTTTGTGCAGATTTTTAGCTGGTTGATTGTACCAGCAATCAAGAGCTTGAGTGCTGAAAATAAGCACAATGCATTTGCCGTTACTGTTCTAGTACAGTATATAGCAAGACTATATCTTGTGTTTTCTTTAAGTCATCAAATCATTTTAACTAGTGAGGTAGTTGCAAAGATTGCTTGGGTTGGAGCTGCTTACAATCTTCTACTTTGCTTGATTGCTAGTCATGTAAGTAACTTCACCAACTTTCTTTATTTGTTATGAATTATCTTGAGAAACTTGGACTTAGGATAATGCTCTAATTCTATAACTGTCATTCTTTTTGGGGGATAATAAATTCACAACAGGATTCAATTCCATTGCAGGTTATAGGAGCTTCTTGGTATCTTCTTTCCCTTGATCGCGTCATCACATGCTGGAGATCACAATGCAAACTAGAAGATGGCGTGAATGGACCATTGTGTCAGCCTACGTTTTTCTATTGCAATCAGTTCAGTCAACCAGATCGTCTAAGATGGTCTACTGTCACAAATGTTTTCCAAAATTGTGATCCTGATGGTGGTATTTTCAACTATGGAATATTTAAAATTGCATTGACAAATGACATTTTTGGCACAACTTTCAGCAAGAAGTACTTTTATTGCCTTTGGTGGGGATTCCAAAATCTAAGGTATGTTCTATATGTTCCACATGAAAACAAACATGGTTTGCATGTTTCATGCGTATCTTTGGCTCATGATAAGAATTTTCCTCCCTTTTGCATTTTTCTTGATTCTTAACTCGAAACACAAGTAAGGGAAGAAGTATCCAAGCTTTATGATATCGTCTGTAGGCTATAAATTTTCTGAGAGAAGTTTTTGTTTTGGGCAACGTTGCATGATAATCTCAAGCCTATGAACAGCTTTGCGCTTCTTGGTTGATTTGGAAGTAAATTAATCAATTTTCATCTCAGCTTTTGTCATTACATTACTCAGTGTGCAAATTTTGTGATTGTTTTGTTTTCTTTCATTCTTTGCTTCCCAGCTCCTATGGCCAGAATTTGGATACAAGTATGTTCGTCGGCGAGACATTGTTTTCTATATTTACCATCATGATTGGTCTTGTGTTGTTTGCGCATCTGATTGGTAACATACAGGTATTATTATTCAAACATATTCCTAGTTTCATTGTTTGCATTAAAGATCATATAGTTAGACTGATTCAAACACAGTGAGGTGACCATTTGCAACTAGAATCAAGATAACTAATGACAATTGTTCGGGAAGAGGCATATGAAGATAAATATTGGTGCATTAGTGACAATAAAGATGTAGAATATCAGAGTGTATCATAGTATCTTTTAGAAAGCATACAGTTTTGAGTACTTTCCTACAAATCTTATAGGTGTCTTATTTTGTTCCTTTCTTGTGCTTCAGACCTACCTGCAATCTACCAATTTAAGGGTTGAAGAGTGGAGGCTAAAGCGAAGAGACGCTGAAAACTGGATGAGGCATCGTCAACTTCCTCATGATTTGTGTGAAAGAGTCCGGGAATTCATTCAATACAATTGGATGACAACTCAGGGAGTGGATGAAAAATCTATACTGTGTGTTTTGCCTGCACACCTTCATCGCGACATTCACCGTCATCTATGTTGGGATCTTATTAGGCGGGTAAACTTCTGCACTATCTTGATCTGAAAGTTGAATTATGATTTGCTTTCTGACTCGATGGCAGTATTTTGATGATCAAGGATACTTCTCACTACAAATCTCCCTTCAGGTGCCACTCTTCTCGCAGATGGATGATCAACTTCTTGATGCCATATGTGAGCGTCTTGTTTCTTCTTTGTGCACCAAAGGGACGTACATTGTTCACGAGGGTGATCCTGTAACGGAGATGCTTTTCATCATTCGTGGGAGTTTGGATAGCTCTACAACGGATGGAGGTCGAGTAGACTTCTTCAACTCCATAACCCTGAGACCAGGTGATTTCTGTGGCGAGGAGCTGGTGGAATGGGCTCTCCTTTCAAAGTCCACAGGCAACTTCCCTGCCTCCACCAGAAGTGTGAGAGCACTCGTCGAAGTAGAGGCCTTTGCGCTGCATGCAGAGGACCTCAAGCTCGTGGCGAAACAGTTTCGTGTGCTCCATAGCAAAAGGATGCAGGGCACTCTGCGGTTCTATTCACATCACTGGAGAACCTGGGCTGCTTGCTTCATTCAGGCAGCTTGGCGACGGTACAAGAGACAGAAGGGGAAGAATCTGCTCTGGGAGCTATTTGAATCAAGGAAAGTCAGCGAGACCATTGAGAAGTCAGACTCCTCGACAAAGACAGAATCTTGGGATCAGAATTCTGGAAAGCAAAGAGATTGAAGAGATGGAGGGTGGACACGATGAAGAAACCTGATGATGGACTTGATTTCTAGAATTGCACAGGTTGTATTAGATTCTTATGTTGGAAACTTCTTTATGGGCTAAATGTTTTTCATAAACGAAGCAATAAATGAAACTATTATAGAAATCATGAAAGATATAGAACGAGATATGATAAGAATAGTTTATGCAAAAAAATCAGGTAATTGTATCATCCTTGCCAAGACCAGACCAAGAAAGCTTATGAACGACTAAGGAACAAATGGTCTGAATTCAATTGAACTATACACAATGAAGAAAAACTATTCCTTCAATGTTCTTCTACATAAGATATAATTGATCTAGAAGGGAATAATAGAAAAGAAACAGACTATATAGATAGTCAGCACAATAAATGATATTGCAATGGTACTGAGATTTAAACCATTGTGAATAACATATAAAATGATAAACAGAAATATTCATAAGAATGAAATGTTCCTTGCAAAAACAAAATATATCATTTATTTTTAAGACTGAAGGAAAGACCACGAAGGAGACGACTACAGACGCAAAGACCCCAAGACGAAGGACCCCAAGACGACGGACGACTACAGATCGAAAGACCGGACTGAATAACCCTAGACGAACCAGCGCAAATGGACCTCAACAACACAACATCCCTAACCCAAAACTTACCACGGCTATTGCGACTGCAATGCCCATAAGCTTAACACGGCGGTGGTCAGGTACCCGCAGCATCTTTGCCTTGTGCTCAACATCGCGTAGCCTTATCTCATATTCCCGTGCCCGTTTCTCAGCTGCTGTTGTTTTCTTCCGTCCCGATTCAACTGCCCGATTCACTACAAAAATTTCCAGCATTGCCGACGGAAATTTCCATCGTTATTCCGTCGGCACAATGAATTACCGACGGCTTTACGACGGAAAAACGTCCGTCGGAGGAATTCCGTCGGCGAAGAAATTACCGACGGAATTTGCTGTTCCGTCGGTATTCACCGACAGAATTTATTTCCGTCGGTAAAACTACCGACGGAATGTAATTCCGTCGGTAAACATCACCGACGGAATATATATTCCGGCTCGGTAGTACTACCGACGGAATAACACATA
>JBAMIE010208704.1:0-10468 GCA_037177295.1 Kaempferia parviflora
TGCATGACCGTGCAAGATTGCACGGCCGTGTGAGGGTTGGCTCTGGATGGGGGTGCACGACCATGCATTTATGCATGACCATGCAAGGATTCTTGCTGAAGCATTGCACCTTCCCTTTGCACAGCCGTGTAAGATGTCACACGGTCGTGCAACAGGGCTCATGGCCGTGTGAGCCCTATTCCGGCCTTGTGTTCTGGAAATCTTTCCCTTTTCTCCATTTTTGCTCTAGAAATATGTCCTATCATGAAAACTAAGCAAGGAATAGATCTCGGAATGAAATATATAGAAGTATGTTATAATAATAAAATAAAGTGCAATAAACATAGATTATACTCATGAATAATAAGTAGATTTGTGTTAAAATATGCATAGAAACATACATAATCCACTAGGTTGACTACGTTACACCTAGCCCAAGTAATACTTTTTTGCCCTACAGATTTGAATTACTCTAACATGTATATTAAGAGTCTCATACTCTTAATATGTAATTCTTTGCAAAGACTTTGAGTAACAATCTTGACAAGTGACCATAGGGTATACGTTTCCTCGCAAGGAGCGGTGAATCCTCTGTGGGTTATCCAAACACTTTCCGGTACTTTGACTTATACCCAATCATCTTGGGTGTACACCTCCATAGATATGCTTACCTAAGATGCCAAAGTATAAGTCTCCATGACCAAGGTGACTTGAATATCTCAAGTCGAAGGAAACTTGCACTCGAGATGCAGTAAGAACTTCATAGACATATTCATATATGTAGAGAACCATATGAAACCTTATAGCAGGTCACTCCAATGAACTAATTACCATAACTAGCATCCACGTTTAACTCTCAGCATCCCAATTTTTCCAACTAGTGAGTAATAATGGCTTAGTTAGACCAAGGAGTATAACCCATGCTTGTCTCACAAAATTAATAATGTTCGAATACATCAATTCATTGACTAGAGAATGTTTCAATACTTTCATAATTATAAATGTAGAGATACTCATTAGTTGTGATCCAATCACAAGTTTTCTCATGCTATGAATTATATTGCAGAAAGTGAGTTTAAGACAATTCAAACACATAAACAATGCACTCTCAAATAGTGAATCTTTATTTATCTAAATAAATAGTACAAACTATGATGCAATTGTCTTATGACACTTCTCAAACATAACACAAACTACACCAGCACACAGTGAGAATTTTGTTATATATATTTTTGGGCATTAGTTGTGCACATTCACTTGTATTTTTTGATTATGATTTACATTGTTTCATCATTTTATTATCATGATTACTCTTGTTATTCAAATATTTGCTCTTTGCTTGTTTTAATTGGCAGGACACATTTTAGAGTAAAATGGAGAAAAATAGAGTAAATTGGGCACCGAGCCAATCAACAACCCAGGTCGTGCCCATGGTATGGTTGTGTACCTCCCCCAGAGCCACCCTCAGAAGTTCACACAGGCATACCGTGCTCTAAGGTACGGTCGTGCCTCTCTTCCCATCCAGACACAAGGCCTGGCCGTATCATGAGGCACTACCGTGCCTCTTTCTTCCAGCGACCCCAATGGCCTTGCTGTGCCTTCAAGCATAACCGTGCTTGCCCTGACCCATGATACACACACCATGGCCGTGTTTTGAGGCATAGTCGGGTGGTAGAGTAGGCAGTAGCCATGCCTCCTGCATAAAAAAGGGGATTTTCCTCCCCTTCTAACCTATCTTGCACTTGGGGCTTTGCACGTCTCCTTGGGGAAGAGTTTTCCTATTTAGGAGGAACCCTAGAGCCTCCATCTTCGAACCATCAATGATCCTTCCTCCTCAAGATCAAGGAAATACTTTGAAGATATTGACAACACATCGCTAAACATCTCTTTTCCTTATTCCTTGTATTTGGGTTGTAAGAATGCTTTATTTTATACCTTTAGTTTGTTTTTCCTTCTCCATGGAGTAGATGCTCTAATTCTTAGGATGTTGGGAGTAATTATGATGTGATGTTAATGTATAAACTATGTATTTACTTATTTCCTTATTTAATGATATGTTTATGATTTGTTCTATTTGTATTGTGTCTTATAAATGTTTTACGAAATGTGTGTGTGGTGTATACATATGGATTATGGTGGATTTGTTACCTTGTAGAGGAGAAGTTCCAGATTGACCGTGGGGCCTATGACAGCGGGTATTTGATGTGCGTAGATTATACCTATTATTATGCATCATAATTGCACATCACTTCGATATTCTTGTATATGATTTGCGCCATTTCACTTCCTTTTACATTGATTTCAGTATAATTACACTTGTTTGTTTGGAAATCTACTCTTTTGTTATTTTTACGTGCAGGTACATGTTTCAGAGCATTTTCAAACGTTTTGGAGCATATTTAGAGGAGTTCGGAGCTATAGAAACTGTTTGGTTTCAAGATGCACCCGAGCCAAACCTTGCACAGTCGTGTGTCCCTCACACAACTGTGTGACTCCAACAAAATAGAACCTTGCATGGTCGTGTGACCTACACACAACTGTGTAACTTGAGTCCAAGAAAAGTTCCAGAGCTAAACCTTGCATGGTTGTGTGACCCTCACACGGTCATGTGGTAGTTTCCAGAGCCAAACCTCGCATGGCCCTGTGTCTTGCACACGGCCGTGCGACCCGAGCTTCAGCAATTTTCCCGAGCCAAACATCACATGGCCGTGTGTTTCTTACATGGCCGTGTGAGTTCTTCCCGAGCCAAGCCTCACACGGCCGTGTGGCAGGATTGCTTCCACTTCTATATAAAGGGGTTGACTTCTGCTTCACAAGAGAGGAGGTTTTCACCCCTTGGGGTGAACCACAAAAGACTTAAAGGTGTTCCAAGAGCTTCGAAGAGGATTTCCCGCGCAAGACTTCTTTGAAGACAGTGATTCTTGGGGGACTTCAAGAGAGGGTTATTGGGAGATAAGTTTTGTTTTCTCTTCTCTCCTTTCTTGGTTTTCTTCCAATGAATCTTGAGTAGTTCTTTGTGTCTTTGAGTGTGGGTGTAATTGTGAGAGAGTGTTTGATGGTTATTCATGGATATTAGTTGTAATCCCTTCTTTATGAAGAATCTTGAATTCATTTCATGAATTGGATCAAGTAACTCTTGATTTGGCATGCTACATATTTGTATAGATGATTTCATTTGTGATATGACTTATTTGATGAATTTTGGATGGGTAATTTGTGGAATCTTGATTAGATAGGTCCAAGGATGATAGATGAGATCTCAAATATTAGAATCTTGATACATTGTACATCTTCCTTTATCAAGAATTGAATGTAATTGTACAATGGGACATTATATGAATAGGAACTAATCTATGTGATTCAATGCATGATATATGGTTACCTTTGAATGGGTTAGTAACCCATGATCACATGTAGAAGGGGCCTTGGTGACAGAGGGCATCCCTACACATAGTTGACCATGGGAGAAATTCCGGTAAGAGGGTTAACCGTGTAAGGTTTCCTTTGCACTTGACATTCTTCCTTGACCCAATGTTAGGAAGAGTTTGATTTAATCTAGAGACGTATGACCGGGGAGCCCTAGTGACAAGGGTAATCCTTTAACTTGACTCTCTAGGTTAACCGTTCTTCTTACTATCATTAGGGACCTAAGTTGGAATAATAAATGTAGGATTCCTATGAATTTAGAAACAGAAATTAGGAATTAACCAATAATCTTGTATCCATCACTCTGCACAATGAAATCACACACAAGACACATCTTTGGGATTTGGACTTTCTTTTGCTCTTTTACTTCTTAGTATTTCTTTGTTAGCCAACTTTAGTCACAAAATAATGCATAATCTAGCTACTCTACAAGAATACACTTGCTAGTGTTTAGAATTCAATTTCCTGTGGATACGATAAATCTTTTATATTACTTCGATATTTCCCATAAACTTGTGGGTGTATTAAGTTTTTGACATCGTTGCCAGGGAATTAATTCTAACATTTGTAAAGAATTCTAGGAATAACCTAGATTTTTGTTTTACTTTCTTTTACATTGCTTTTACTCTAGTGTTCATATAACATTTTATTCATCCATTCATTTATTCATTCCATTCTTTCATTTTTGTATTCTTTCATTTGTTCATTCTTATATTCTTTCATTTGTTCATTCTTGTATTTCATTCATTCTTTCTTAATTCATTTCTTTTCAAACTTAAAGATCAAATCTTGTATCTTACTCTTATATGTGAAAAAGAGATAGTGCATGTCTATTACCTTTTGATCCTGAGATTGATAGAACCTATCATCAAAGGCAGAACCTGCAAAAAAATAATCAAGAGCAAGATCTAGTACATTTCAACATGGTCGATAAACCATTGAAAGATTATGTCACACCCTATGCTCGTGGTGTGAGGTCTAGCATTACAAGACCCACAGTAGAAGTAAATAATTTTGAAATCAAACCAGCTTTTATCTACATGGTGCAACAGAATCAATTTGGAGGAGGACCTAATGAAGATCCCAACCAACATTTCGAAATCTTTTATGAAATTTGTTCTACTATGAAAATGAATGTTGTACCACCTTAGGCCATAAGATTGATGCTATTAGGATTTTCTTTAAGAGACAGAGCTAAGGCATGGTTGAATTCTCTAGCCCCAAACAGCATAAATTCATGGGGACGATGTGAACAAATATTTTTGGAAAATTTTTATCCACCTAGCAAGACGACATTTATAAGAAATCAAATTGCAAGCTTAGACAATTTGACTTAGAATCTCTCTATGAGGCATGTGATAGATTTAAGAATATGCTTCCTAAATTCCCACACCATGGATTAGAAAGATGGTTAATTCTGCATACCTTTTATAATGGCCTTAGCTATCAAAGCAAGATCTTTTTAGACTCTGGCACGGGTGGAGGAATTATGAACAAAGGCTTGGATGAGGCAGAGGAGATTATTGAAAGTGTTTCTATGAATCATCATCAATAGGCATCAGATAGATCCAACCATGTTAGCTCTCGATCAAGTTTAATATAGATAAGATGGATGCTTTGGCAGCAAGAGCAGATGCCTTATCCAAATTATGTGGGGTCAATCCGGCAAGCTCTTTTGACTTATCTTGTGATGCATGTGGAAGTTCTGACCATGGGAAAGATTCATGCCCCTTTGGTAATGCAGTAAATCAAATCAATCAAATGGAGCATTGTGATGCAATAAGGAATTTTCCACGTTAGAACAACCCATATTCCAACACATATAATCTGGGTTGGAAGAATCATCCAAAATTCTCCTATAGGAATAATAATAACAATGGAGGTGGATTTGGGTAAGCTTCTACAAATAATAATCAAGTTGTTCAGGGAACCGATCATGATCAAGCTCTAACTAGACTTGAAAAGATGATGGAGGGAGTGATCACAACAAGTAAAGAAATGAAGAATGACATCAAGCAACTTACTTCAAGAATGGACAATCAAGAAAAACATTCAAAAATGCTTTACACTCAGGTTGCAAAATTAGCAAGCAATCTATCTAGAGAGCATGGTAATTTTCGCAGAAAACCCAAAGTCAATCCGACAGACCAATGTAACTGCCTATAACTAAGGAGCGGACGGACCTTGGGTGAACCCCAAGTGACTGCTCTAAAGACCACTGAAAATATTAGAGGATCCTCTCCTATTTCCCCTTTAGTTGAAGAAATTCAACGGGAATAGGAGCATACCGAAATGGTTGAAGATTGTCCTCTCATACCAATTTTGAAGAAATCGGTGCATTTTCCTCAAAGGTTGACTCTCCAACAAAAAAAACGAGGAGTTTAAAAAATTTCTTGAAAAAGTGAAAAGTTTGTATAGACATACCTTTGTTGGATGCTCTTCTACAAATGCCAAAATTTTCTAAATTCATGAAGAAAATAATGAGTACCAAGAGGTTTAAAGAAGGTCATGACACTATTGCTTTGACGGAGGAATGTAGCACTTTTGTTTTCAACAATTCACCTCCAAAACTTCAAGATCTGGGTAGTTTCTCCATTCCTTGCAAAATTAGATCTACAACTATTGGTAAGATATTTTTAGATCTTGGAGCTAGTGTAAGCCCATTACCTTCTTTTTTATGTAAGAAATTAGGATTTCATAATCTTAAGCTTACTGCCATGACATTACAATTAGTGGATCATTCATGTAAATATCCTTTACGTATAATTGAGAATGTGCTGGTAGAAGTTGGTGGGAGAGTCATCCCCACTGACTTTGTTGTATTAGACATGGAAGAAGATCCAAAGATCCCTTTCATCTTAGGTAGACCTTTCCTTGCTACTTTGGGTGCTATAATTGATGTTAAAAATCATTCTTTAACTTTGTAAGTGGGAGAGGATAAAATTGTCTATAATCTTTCAAATTCTTCTAACCATGTCTTGATTTCATCATTAGTAGGTTTACCGGTGGTAAAAGGAGAACCACTCTACCATCACCACCCCGGGTGTCCTCCTGAAACAATCATAAAATTAGAGGATGAAGCACAAAGGGCACATTCAAAGAATGATAAATATGTGTGCCCACCGAGAGCCCGGATAAGAAGAAAGAATGAACTAAAGGCACTTGAGGGAGAAACCCTTCTCTTAAGATCTTTAAGTCTTTAAATGGATTTAAGGTGGTCAAGCTCAATGACCCTAAACAAAGCGCTTCTTGGGAGGCAACCCAAGCACATTTACTTTTGTTAGTCCTTTATAATCATTTGTATTTTGTAAATAAAATGTGTTGACTTTTGTTTTGTAGGAATTAGTGGAGGAAGATACAATCATAATGCTTTTTGAGGGAAACATTAAGGGTGGTATAAGTCTTCCACGGCCGTGTGACCTTCAGACGGCCGTGTGACCTTCACATGGCCGTGTAATGAAAACTCTGTTTTTCCAGATTCGAACCTCCCACGGCCATGTGACCCTCACACAGCCACGTGAGCTAAAAATTGATGACAAACAGATTGGAACCTCCTACTGGCGTGTGACTTTCACACGGCCGTGTGGATCGAACCATTCGCCAAGGCATAAAAGAAGTGCACGGCCGTGAACCCTAGAGTTTCCAATATAAGTGTTTTCCTCTTTCTTCTTTCTAATTGCTTTCTCTCCTTTTCCTCTTTAGATTTCTATCTTCCTCTTCTACTCATTCTTCTTCTCTAGACTCTCATCTTCTTCAATCTTGATCTGTTTTCATCTAGATCTAGATCTAGAGCATTCCCTTTGATTTAAAACTTCTTTGATCTTGATTGTGAAACTTATTCATGTCTCAAAATTTAAAAAGGTTAAAGCATGGATCAAAGTCTTCAGGAGGATCAGATGGAGATGGTGGTGATCAACGAAAAGGAAAAGGCAAAGAGATGGCAATAACAAAAGGGAAAGGGAAACATCCCGCACGCGACGAAGGTATATTGAATAAACATGGAATTATTTTTAGAAATGATGAACAAAAAGTGTGTTATGATATTTTGGTTGCACATCGCATTGTTTGTAGTAGATTTCTTGATGTTTCTACCATGCAAACATTAGGCATTAAAGATGATCTAGATTGACTTATTAATAACTTGGAGATGACCAATGTTTTGTATGGTAAATATTTGACTTACCCAAGGTTAGTACTTGATGAAGACCAAGATGATATGATTTACTTTAGACTCAAGAATAATGATTATCAATGGAGTATATTTGAATTTAATACTTGTTTTAGTTTCAAATATGAACATCTAGGGACTTTGATTATAATTTTAATAGAACTACCTTTTGGCATGAAATTACAGAATTGGTTGAAGATCATGATACTTCTAGATCTAAAACATCTAATATTCAAAACCCAGTTTTTCGTTATCTCCACCGAGTTTTCACTAAGAATATCTTTCATTATCTCCACCAAGTTTAAATGGTGTGATTAAGCGAGTAGAGCTTTATATGCTTTGAGCCATAGTTCATGGTGTTCCATTTGATGTGGGGTATCATTTTATTCAATCACTAAATAGATCAAGTAGAGTTAGTTCTGGTACCATTGTTTTTGGTGGTTTGATCACTTGAATTGCTATAAATCTTAATATTTATTTTAATGGCTTACAACACATTCCTGGTAATTCATTAGTTGACCTTGATGCTTGTTTAGCAATCAAGATGATCCAAAGGGAGGATGAGAATTATTTCTTGATAAGGAAAAATGGATTTCCTCTTCCCTTACTTAATCCCGACCGAACCACCATTCGTAACTGAGCTAACTGGATTATTAGGGATCCAATGCCTAGTGCCGCTTCTACTCCTCGTGCAGAGCCCTCACCTAGAACCCCGCCGGTGGCCAGATTTCTTGAGCCAGCGTGACATTCATTTGCCCATCCTACTGCGGGTTCTTCTAGTTTTGATTTCTCAGACCTTCGTACCTCACTTGATACTCTACATACTTTGTAGAAATCCTCACAACAGTTGTTGCAGGATCATTGTTCACTCACGACTGATCAGATTAGTGAGGTACAGGACCACTTTGCTCGGACTAGGGACTTTATGAGTCTGTTTGCCTCATTTGCACCTGCTTATCAAGCCAAGCAGTCTAGGATGGATAGTTTTATGGATTCCATGGAGGTGACTAGATAGGAGATTAGGGCCTTATATGAGTATCATGTGTGTTTGGGGGGAAGGCCCGAATTTCCTAATTTTCCCCGAGGAAGTCGTACTCAGAGTTCAGATTAGCCTCCTCTGTATCATCCTCGATATCCGCCTTATTATCCCTCCACCATCTTATTATCCTCCTCCACCTCCTCAATAATTTCATAGGGACAATGAAAATTTCAAGTATGGGGGATGTGTTTAGAGAGTTTAGGAGTTTAGGGTAGAATTTGTATTTGTTTTTCTTTTACATTATTTTGTTTGCATGCATGTAGTTTTTTTCTTTTTTCAGGGATTATTGGCCATAGAATGCTCATCTTTCATTCTTTTACTACTGACTTGAACTTAAGTAAAACTTCTAGCACATCTATTGCTAGAATTATGCATTTGGTCATGGTAATGCTAGTATGTATAGTAGATGACTTTTCTCTATCTTGGATCATATGAAGTAAGCAATTATTTTATATTGATTGTAGAGTTTTGTGCCTCTCTTAAGAATCTCTTTCACATTTTGTCAAGTTTGATGGTTGATAACCTTGAGAATAGTCATGATTCATTTAACTTGATTAGTACTTGCAGTTCTCATGGTGATTCCTTAAACTTCATTTTGGTTACTAGATGTGGCTCAAGTCATTCAAAAACTCATTTGGAAAAATGAATCCCAACATTTGCATTTTGGAAAACCTATGCTTATGTAAAACAAAAGAGTAGTGCTTAAAATGCTAAATAAGAGAGCACATAAAAAAAAGTAAAATAAGAGATTAAAAATTTGTTGTCATGAGTTTTAAAGATTGTATTTGCCCTTTTGAGACTGAATTAGGTTACTGGGGAAATGAATAAATCATTTCTTTTGACTTGAGCAAGCATTTGACACCTTGGGTTGATTAAGCAATATGAACCAAGTATGTGGCAGGTAAGTGACTATTGCTAAGAATGAATAGGAAAAGATGGGAAAATGATGACTTGACTAGGATTGAGAATTGAGACTTGAAAAATATTGGTTACTTATGCACTGAGCACGGAGAACTTAAGTTTAGACACTAACACTTCATCTTATAAAATATGCTTACCATTGTTATTATTTGATAGAGTTAAATTCTATTTGTTTTGCATTATGATGCATTACACCATTGCATAACGCTAGCTGCAGAGTTTTATTTAGGGACAAGAAAAAGTTTAAGTCCGGGGTGTGATGTGCGTAGATTGTACCCATTATTATGTATTATAATTGCACACCACTTCGATATTCTTGTATATGATTTGCGCCATTTCACTTCCTTTTACATTGATTTTGGCATAATTACACTTATTTGTTCGGAGATCTGCTCTTTGGTCATTTTTAAGTGCAGGTACATGTTTCAGAGTATTTTCAGATGTTTTGGAGCATATTTTGAGGAGTTCGGAGCTATGGAAGCTGCTTGGTTTCAAGATGCACCCGAGCCAAACCTTGCACAGTCGTGTGACCCTCACACGACCGTGTAACTCTAACAGAACAGAACCTTGCATCGCCGTGTGACCTACACACGGCCGTGTAACTTGAGTCCAAGCAAAGTTCCAGAGCCAAACCTTGCACGACTGTGTGACTCTCACACGACTTTGTGGTTGTTTCCCGAGCCAAACCTCGCATGGCTGTGTGTCTTACACATGGTCGTGTGACCAAAGCTTCAGCAATTTTCCCGAGCCAAACCTCACATGTTCGTGTGTTGCTCACACGGCCATGTGAGTTCTTCCCGAGCCAAGCCTCACACGACCGTGTGAAGCTACACGACCGTGTGAGCGGTCGTGTGGCGGGATTGCTTCCACTTCTATATAAAGGGGCTGACCTCTCCTTCACAAAAGGGGGAGGTTTTCACCCTTTGGGGTGAACC
>JBAMIE010208722.1:0-22313 GCA_037177295.1 Kaempferia parviflora
AAAAAACCTTAATTTAATCTATTATATTTACATGTATATGCTATAATTTACTCTGTAAAATTTATAATTAGTGAATCTATCTAAACCAAACAAATGGTTTTGGGTTTAGGTTCAATTGGTTTACTGTTTTTTTAAGATTGCTAAGACATCTAGAACAATAGTATGAAAAATGTCGATTTAATCTAATTTAATTTAATTTGAGGCGAATGCACACTCTTTTAATTTTAAAATGATAATTTAATTAGAGTTTATCAAATGATTGTTATTAACTTTGAATAATTAATTTCAACAAATTACGTTAATTTATCTAATTAAATTAAAACTCTTAATAATAAAATTAATAATTAATTTATATAAGATTGGAGCTATAACAATTATTATTATTTTAATCCCCAGAGGCGAAATCAAATTTCTTATAAATTTTGGAGGCAAAGTGAAAGTTATCTTTCATTTTTGTTTTTGCCCTTTATTTTTTGGAGCCTGTGAACGGACACAAGCATGGCGTCGTCATCCGATTCGTCCCAGCCCAAGAGAGGCGACGGCGACGGCGATGGCGATGGCGATGAAGATGGTCCCTTACACCCAGAGCTGCTTCAGTTCTGCAGTAGAGCTCAAACTCTGATTTCCGAGCTCTTCCTTCTCTCGGATCGAATACCCTCCGAGTTCCTCGATCGTCGCTTCGATCCCGTCCTTTTCGATCTCAGGTGCGCCGGTCGTGACCTAGTGTACCAGATTATTGTAGCGGAAATTTATTTTTATTGTTGGTCAGGAAAATGTACGGCGCTGTTGGGTTGGTGTTGGATTTGAGTTCATAATTCTTCTTTGTTTGTGATCTATTTATACTGGATAAATTGTCCCATCTACCTTCGATTGCTTGATTGACTTCTTGTAGACGTATAATAATATTTAACTTCTGAATAAGCATATGTTTTGATAATTTTGAGTCCTATTCCTTTTTGACTAAGCTTCACCATGCTCCACTATGATTGATATATATATGTCCAGCTGCTTAGTAGTTGTTATACTTTCTGTTTTCAGGTACTTCGACTCTCCTGGTGTATTCGAGTCAAGGATTGAGGGAAACGCTGCACTAGAGGCACTGGAAGACCAAGTTCGTGAATGCTGTTCAGAATTCTTGAAAAGATTCTTTCTTTTGGCAAATGGCGCGGTCCTGTATTATTTGGAGCTCCTTAGGTGCCTGAATTCCATGCAGGTAAGGCCAATAGTGCTAATCCGATAATGCCAAAGCTCATGTACTTCTCTCTTTGGTCATTTTCACCCCACTGTCTGTTTCACTAAGTTGAGTGTAGTTTTTGACAATGTAAAATCTTCCTGTAAGACAATGTCTTATGTGCTATGGAGATATATTCTGACGTTTCAGATTCACATTACTGATGACTTTGTTATTGCAGACCCTTTTTAGTTTTTAGTTGTTCTAAATTTATCCTGTTATAAATTATGATAAGCATGATTTATTTTTAGAATTAGTGGCAGCAATACCCACCAGGTTCAGTGTAAGTAGAAAAAGAGTGCTAAAATAAGAAGGGAAAAGTGCATGTGGATTGCAGGTGGAAAGGAAATAGATGAGTAGTGCAAAAAGTCAACATGGGAAATAACAGTAAGAGAAGCAACCTAATTCATAGTACAGTTTGAATTGACGATGCTTTTGCATCCTTTAGCTGCTTACCTAATGATGCTTTTGCTACCCAATGATTGTGAAAAACTAATTTGTTTAGAAGAAACCTAGCAATTATGTTTGTTTTCTAGGGTAGACAATTCAGTTTATCCGCTTACCAAACGATTCCAAACTGAATTGAACTTTTAAGGCTTTAGGTAGTCTTGAACTGAAACACATTATCCAAATCAATAAATCAGTTTGATTTGATTTAAACAGAAAAATAAATAACTTCTTTTTAACTTCTAATACTTAATAATCCATCAAATAATAAATTCAAATTTATTAACTTGATAAATATATGTATACACATGTATATGTATGTGGATATATAGATTCATTAGAACATAGCCTTACTGGTTTGGTTTTATGGATTTACTATGCCTCAAACCCTAACTGAACTGAAACTGAATTATTTTGCTAATATCCAACTGAAACATAAACTTTTTTCAGTTTGATTTTCGTTTGTTTGTCTGCTTTTTTTTTTTTTTTTTTTTTTTTTTTTTTTTTTTAAATGAATGGCCACCCTGTTGTTTGCTGAACTATACTTTGCAGAATAAGATTTCTGTAGAAGATCACAAACTCAACTGGACCATTTTATTGTAGTTCAGTCTTATGACCACTCAGTGTATTTTCTGCATAAAATCCAAGACGCACTGCTTTATCACTTTAGTTGCTATTTTGCTTCATAGTCTTGTTTTTAAGAGGTTTTGTTGAAGTAAACAGATAAGAACACAGAATTTTTTTTTTATTTTTTATTTTCTGAGTTTTACTTCTCTGTTCTTCCCTAAGGCTCTCAAGAATTATGTTTTGCACAGGAAGGGTTATCTTTGCAGTGTACTCTAGATAGTGTGCTTGATGATGAATGTAGCAGGCAGCTATTAACAGAATCCATACAACTCTTTGGATGCTTTCTACTATTGGTGGAACACCGGATTGGTGGTTTATTAAGGGAGAAACTTCTGGTCACTCATTTACGCTTCAGTCGCTGCTTCAATTCGCCTAACATAAAGCACATATGCTCATTTTGCCGTATGCATCGAGCTGCATCTGACATGAAGTATGATGCTAATTCATTTTCTTTGAGATCGACAACGATTTACATAGAGAATCCTGAAGATATTTTGGCAAGATTTCCTTTTCCTAAGTTAGTGGTTGATGCTATCATCTGTGCTCTACGGAATGCTGACCTATATGATCAAATACGCCACTATCCTGATCCGCAACATCGTTCGATGGCACTGTCATTACAGGGCAGATGCATGTATATTCTACTGTTTTATTCACCTGAGTTTCTGCATGATGGTTTTGTCATGCGAGAAATTGTTGATCGGTTTTTCAAAGACCATTGGGTGGTTCCTTTGTTTTTGCACTATGCGGTGGATCTGTTTGTTTCATGGGATGCCTTTAAAGAAGCAAAGTCATCATTATCCTCTTGTCATTCTCCAACATTAGTACGTGACTGCTGCCAAAATCACTGTAAGAAGGTTGGACTCTGCACTTGTGACTATTAGAAGTTTGAGACCTAGTTGTTTGCTACATTTCTGATCAAGGAACATATATTTGGCTATCCTACATTTTTTACACCTGTATTTCTTTCTTTAGAACAGCTATTATAAATGATCCAAATTTTGATGGTAAAGGTATTTGTCCATTAATGTATAGTAAAGTAGATTGGAGTCATTTTACCATCTTTGTACCATAAGTGAATTCTATATTACCACCTTAACCTGAATTGCTTGCTTGTATGTTGTTTATAGCTTCAATTGATGCTTTCCATCAGTTATCTGTTAGGTCAATGTTAATCTCCTTTTGTTATGCAGCTTATCAGTTAAGATGTGCTTTTCTTCTTTTTAAGCTGCTGGCCGGGTACTCTAAAACCCAAGTTAGAATAATTTGGTTGATTTTTATCCTCGGCGGTAACATTATTGTGCTGTTTAAGCAATGGTTCCAGGATACCTCAGTAAAAGTGCATGTTTATATGTTTCTTACCAGAGTAAATGGGCCATTTATTGGACGATGATGAATTATCTAAATCTTTCGTTATTTCATAGGGAGCATTGGTTTCTATTCTCTTTCTATCTGTACACTGGAGTACGCTTTTTAGTTGTCCTTGTGTACTATGAATTTCTTTCTCTCCCTCTATCTCAGATTTTAAACCTTGAGGAATCTCTGTATCTCTTACTGATAACTACGCTATTGGTTATTACTTATTAGTTCTCTTTATTACCTTATCAGGACAAAGGAATATGTCATATCTGCCCTTAGGCCTGTAACTTACTGTAATTTAGTCATTGATCTCCCTTTTATTTCTTGTTTCATGTTGGCTGTATAAAAATACTTCTACTTATTTTGCAGGTTAGACATCTATCATCTGAGATAGAGTTGATTCTCTCTAGTGGGGTTTTAACCAAAGATTATGTGTTGGATAGATTTCAGAATCTATTTTCACTGGTCAGAGACTGCAATGTTGCTTTGCACTGGCTTTTGCTTCATAGAATTGTGAGCTCTGAGTTAAATTATACATTCACTTTTCCTTATTCTTAGCAGTTGACTTTGACTGCATCTACATTTTGATGATTTTGAAAGGAGATTTTTTTTAATACTTATAAACACATGACAACTATTCAAATGATATTTGTTTCTAGCTTCTATTTCACTTGCCAATTTCCATAATCTTAATTGACTGATTTTTCTACAAATCTTCTTACCTATTCTGATATTTGTTTAACTTGTAGTGCATTGATAGGAAATTAAGGGAGATCGTTACTTCTGTAGGGATTGCAGAACAAGTTGATGAAGACTGCCTGTTAGCATTACTATTGAGGACCTCCCAAGTAACATTCTTTCACTAAGACATCTCATTAGTGAAATTCATTCTAATAAAGTACAGAAAGTTATTCATGTTTTTTTTTAAACAGCTTGAATTTCAGTTGAAACAACTATTTGTAGAGCTTTTGGAAAACAAGGAATCTTTTTGGCATGAAAAGAAACATTGTGTTTCTAGATGCATTGAAGAACTATCTGGCTACCTGTCCGGGTCTTGGGTAAATAATTGTAGTTTGATGCAATTTAATAGTTCGCTGAGTTATCTTTTAATTCTTTGTTAACAATAGTTTTCAAAAGGATTTTGTATAAATGAGTTTTGGTGTGCAATTCTATTCAAGAAAAAACTAAAAAGAAAAGGATAATATTCCTGATAGTTACTCATCCTTTTTCTCAACATTCAGCCAGAGGAGAGATATAGGTGTTTCCTTAGCGACAATCTTAACTTTGTCAATGATACTGCAACGCTAGATGTTTCAATATATGTTGTGTGCTTTCATGAGATTATCTGTTCAATATCTAGTAGCATATGGTTTAGTAGTGTTTGATAGTCATTTGTTTATAGTGTTTTGGCTTGCCAACTCTAGTGGCATTTAAGTTAAAATCCAGTGTAACCTTAAATGAATAAATAAATATGATAAGTATGGAGATTTGTTCAAAGACGACCACCATAATTTATATTAGACAAGTTGAATCCAGCAAAGTTGAATGCATGAGGGGATAAAACAACTCTGGTTAACATAAGTAAATACAAGTGATTTAAGAGATCTTGATATTACTGATCATATAGCCTTAGGGACACAATCCATGTGGCTGTCCCAAATAGCTGGGACTGATGCAGCTAATTGATGTTGATTTCCAGGTGCCAGAATTTGTTATTTTTGTTGCCAAATATCTAATGCTGTAGAGTTTTGTGTTGCCGTATGCATCACATCATTTAGAAACATCTGATTTATCAAATAAATATAATGGAGCTTGCATCTAGTTTGCTTAACTACCTCTAAGCTTTGCCATCTTTCAAACCATGATCAATTTCTTATCTGTTTTAGGCTTCATCCTGCAAGATTAAGAATGAGAACTTGAAGGATTGGTTCGAAAAGCTGTCTGTGGAGGTTTGTGATTGCACTATCTCCATGTTTTTCTTGTATATTTGTCGGAAACATCATGAAAGAAGAGCAAAAGTTTCACAAAAGCTTTGCTGTTGACTAGTTTGCTGTTTCTAATAAATACAGAGAAGTTTTTCCTTTGTGTATCAGTATTGAAGTAGGAAGTATCTAAGTAGTACATTGCCTGAGCTAACCGTTAGTCCTGAGAATAGTTGTCCTACTTCTTGAGGTAGGTGCTAGTTGACATCTATTCAGTGGTTATAGGTAGATTGTGAATCTATGGATAAATTAGTGAGAATGATCAATCTATGATTATGTTAATATCATAATATGAATTCAAAATTTTAACATATCACTAAACATGGAGTCACAGATACAGTCTGCATGCCATCTATTCATCTCATGGTAATCTTCTTATGTTTTCTTGATGATCTAATGCACATTTTCTTTCAACAGGTTTACTCATTGGACCATAAGCAACCTGGAGGCAGGATAGTTTATCGTATTATATCTGCATTAAAGGACATTTTGAAGTTGCACCAAGTGAGATCTTTGTCACCATTGATGGTGATATGTTTACTGATTAAGAATATACTTATTATACTGTTTTTGCAAAAAAAATAAAAATAAAAAAAAATACTTAATACACTGTATGCGCCAAGTGGACAATAGACAAGTTGGAACTTCAGGCAGGATAGGTTATTGTAAGTAATATACTTAATATACTGTGTGCACCAATTGGTATCAGCATATAAATTGAGAGTAGTAGGATTTTATAGACAGTATTCTGTATTTTTCCATTTAATATCATTAATGTTTCTTTTATGATGCTTAAAGGTGTTGAATAGTCCTGTATCTTGAAATAATTAGCTGTAAAATTAACATAAATATATGTACTATTAATTTTTCAGTTGTTCTTTTGAGTATTGGTTTTTAGCAGAATTAAGTTGGTCTTGCAATTATTGAATTTTTTTTTCTTTGTTCTACATTTCAGATTGAAGAAAGCTTACAAGTAAAGAAGCCTTTATTGGAGATGGAAAAACATCTGCAAGATATGATCAAAGCTAACAATTTAAGCAATGATTCTCTCTTGACATTTTCTGCGGTACTGCAAGATTCTTTCGATTTACCATTCATCATTCTAAAATCACAAAATATTTTGTATGTTGTTATAGATGTTTTTTTTATTTTCATTACTAACAAGAAAAACAGTCACCAAAGTGAGAACTGCAATAATTGCATTAAGGAGGACTTCTGGTTAACTGCTTACTCTCTAACTAATTGCGCAAAGTAAGAAAAATGAGAAATAAGATGAAGCTGCTCATTCTATAGTGCTATGGAAGTCCACTTGGAATTGTTGGTGCCCCAAGCCGGTTTTTATGTGATCTACCAAGATTGGGTTAGGTCTTGTATTTTCTAACCTTGTGTCTAAGTGTGCAGGAACTCAAGAACACAAGAAGTCGAGCGGAAGACGCGACGGACGAGAAAGACGACATAGGAAGTGAGTCAACGGACTCAGTGCGTCTGAGGAACGAGAAGCTGCCGAAGAGACGCGCGCGACGGTCCGAGGGACGAGAAGCCAGGGAGGAAGTCTGCTCGAGGAGAAGGACGGAAAATGGGTTCGGGTGAACCCTATTTGGGGTATCCGAGATCACCAAGTGACCGGAAGCTAACGGAGCCAACCGGAGATGAAAATGGAGCTGCCAACACTTGAGAAGGCGCCTTCAAGCTCTTGGAAGGCGCCTCCACGCGCGCCACTGCATGCAACTCACGGAAGGCGCCTTCAGGCACTTGAAGGCGCCCACGTGCCAGGGGAAGGCGCCTTCAGGCCGGTCAGCGGCCGTTTGAACAAAAGGATAAAGTTTTATCTTAAGCGATAAAACTTTATCCCCTTGAAGACCCCTTGGACAACCTTGAAGTCGCCTTTAGCCCTCGAGATACTTTGATTTTTATTTGCAGGATAGTCAACTCCTCCAGCCGGCCCACAAGGGACCAACAGGAATCTCACCTTGTAATTGCAACTGAAATAGATGTTTTTGTTGCAGTAACCTAAACTCTTGGAGATGTCTAAGATAGTACGAAAATATAGTTAGACGACCAATAAATGTTCAATATAGGCGATTGTGAAACTATGACAAATACACACATAAGGAAAAGGCAGACCAAAGAAGACTTAGTTAGTAACGATAAAATAAAATAAAATTTATTTAAATATAGATGAAGATATAGTGGATATAGTTTAATGACGTAGAAGGATCCATATAGCCGAGCTCATCTAGTAGGTATCTGCTTTCCTTCAAATCAATTTCTGGGCGCTCAACCAATTTAGGGAATAATTTTCATGTTTTAGAAGTTTATAAATGTAGATTTATAAATGTAGATTCATCTTAGATTGAACACATTTAAATTCATCTCGACATGCCAAAACATCGAGTGTCAACACCACATGGTGCTGAGCTTGTATTATTTGAGTCAGAGATTAAAACTCTAGCATGGAATGATACTTTAAAATTTGCCCCAAGCATGTACCCGAGGTATGTACATGCCTGAGTTCTCTTCTTTCTTTTCTTCTTATTCATCGTCCTCCGTCATCATTTTGCCATCCATAGTATTCGTTGGCACTTCAGCATGGTACTGAACATACCAAAACTCTAGGATGACCTGAGATTTTAAACCTTGATATCAACCTCTAATCAAATTTCTTTCTATAATCAAACAAAATGCATGTGACAATTGCACTTCGATACTGTTTGTAACTATCTCTCTATACAACTTCAGGTGGGATTACACTCCAAGGAGCTACTTCCATCCTTCATCCATACTGTCACTTGTCTTATCATTCTCTTTGTTCCTACCATTGACTAACCTTCAACAAAAAATCTCATTTAACCATCACGATGTCTATTTTCATTGAAATGTTTTCCTTTGCAAAATCTTTCCATGAAACAAAGAGCCCTAACTAAGTGTATATTGCTTGTGCGTGAAATTATCTTTGCACTTAACAAGTACAGTATCAGAATCATATAAGTAAAAGCCAATGGCCCATGCACGGATTGGATCTTTGGTACATAGTACTATTTTTTCCCTTGGGACCAGGGAGTGTTTGGCTTGGAATTTTTGGTGGAAAATCAATTTGGAAGGGCTCCAAATATCTAGTAAAACTTTTGGAGAAGGCACTGGGAGAGTAGATATAGATATTTTTGCGGCGAGACTTAAACTATTTTTCGAGTTGGGGTTGAACTGCGAGTATAATACTATCTTATAAGGTATGGGGCGTCTTCTGTGAAAAATATGTCACGATTTGATATCGACATTTAAATGTGACTTTGCAGCACCTTTCAAGCATCCCTGGTTAACCAAAGTGGACATTCACATGGTTTTCAACGTTTCCAATTATGAGCTGTTATTTAACAATTAACAACTGTGTATTCCTCTATGAAAATGATTCAGTGACCTGCTGCATTCAACTTTGTGTTTACAGATTACTTCATATTATATTTAATCTTAACCTTCAATTTGCTGTTTTTTATCATCCTTTTGCATGGACATTTTTATGTTGCAGATTACAGATGCCACATATGCATGGGGGTATGTTTCAAGGTTGGGGGAACTTCTTGGCAGGATGATTGAGGGAGATCCTTCAGTTATGCTAATTTTGCACATGTTCTTCCTTAAATTTAAGAGATGGATGGATGTGCCACTTTCACGTATTGCCCAGGATCAAAGGTTTCCATGCATCTTTCAGTTCCTCAAAATTTTGTGGTTCTCTTTCTCTTTCAACTTGAATGGTTTTTTGCTTGGACCTGTTCGACTATGGCGTGTGTTCAAATTTCTTGATATGTCATGTGGGTAGGCTGCCTTTGTCATGACCTTTCCATATCCCCTTGAGTTGGGTGCCTCATGCCTAGATGCCTATTGTCAATTTGAAATGCAACTCTTATTGAAGTGAAACACTGAATATATTTTTTTGATTATTTGACAACATACTTATCTATTTAAAGTTGCATTGATTCCCTAGAAAGCTCCACCTACCCATTGGTATTTTCTAACATTAGTTTGTTTGTATTCTTGTATGAGTGTGTTATTGATCTAACTATATGCACATTTTAGAAGGTGCAATTTAGAACATAAGTCAAATCAGTTCTGGTAGTTAAAGAAGCTCATTGTAGTACTGTTTTCATATTCTTTCATGTGCAATTTGCTAGAGAAGAGTGAGCACACAAGCTCCTTTAAACTTAAGTAGTAATTGATGACTCCTTTTGTAGCAAAATACTTCAGGAAATGTTCCAGAAGCTTATATCTGTTGTTTGCCTATAACAAGAAGGTATGATTTTTCCCTCCATAGTTTTATTGTTGTTGAAGTTGTGGACTCGGTTAATGCTCTATGCAGTCTGATGTGCTGCCTGGAGTTTCTGAGTTTGACTTGGCCTGGACCCATGCGAACCAAACCTGTGCTAGCTATGCTGGTCTTATGTCATGCCAACTCAGGTCCAACATTGACATGTGATCAACCAATGCTGGTCCTAGTAGGTAGACCTGACCTAAGTTATTGACCCCAATTTTTTAGAACCTTGTGCATCTGCACGTCGGTCTTTATATGGCACATGACTTGATATTTATGTGGTCTAGTAAATATGAGTTCTGATATGTACATATTGTGGAAAGAATATTGTAGACAATCTGATGTGCATTTTGTGGTGACATATAGGAATTTTCTTTGTGCAAGCCTTGAAGTAAGTGAACTTGTTGAACCACATAAAATTTGTCCTGTTCAATTTCTTTTTCTTCATTTTTTATTTTTTAAAAATCTTACTCTTCTCTATGTTCCTTGATTTCCTCTTGCTCTTGTTTCTATGTTCCTTGAGTTTCTCTTACTCTTCTCTGTTCTGTCTTTTTTGCTTTCGTGACATGGTGGTGGTTGTATTTTAACATCCAAGAACAAGAACATGGAACTTTTATCACACTTAGTATCCAAGTAGTACCATGATCCTATCAATTGTCTTGTAATTATTTCATTTCACACCTTAAATTATATTTGGTCTTGAGGTTAATATGATTTATTGTAATTACTATTACATTTTATAGTTATAATTCTTTCCAAGTCATTTGTTTATATTGGCTACTACATAGTGTCATAATAACTTACTTATTATCTCCGAACTCTCAGTGCAGATCTCCAGTGCACCTCAAATTATTATTTTTCACAATTTGCAGCTCAGATATGTTCGACATTAGATATTGTACCCGTTAGTTCTTTTGATAGTATTCTTTTCAATTTCCAGCATTCAGTAAGCAGTGTAGACAATATCATATGCTTGTGTGTAGGGTTTACTGCTTGGATTATTTAAGGAAGACGGAATACATGATCGGCCTTTTTATTTAGCAAACCGAGTGGACAAAGAGAAGCTTCAAGAATTTATGCAGGTATTCTTACTATGATATTAGACTATTATTTTCTTTTTGGCTTGTTGTGCTAGGTGACATGGACAAAATTTATTATTCTAGTAATTGTAAATTACTGATAGGCTTAAAGAATCTCACCTATGTCGCTCATGCCAAATATGTTGATGAGGATTATGCTGCGACGACACCTAATACATTTTAGTAATGTTTATTATCTTTATGTTACTTTTTTTCAAAATTTTAATTCAATCTATTATGTAATGCATATTCTTATAAATACAAGTAAAAAAGTTAAGTCAAAGAAGATTATGAGTAGAACTTGTATGTATGCTTTTGCAAGCAAGAGGACTTGGATTAGCTTCATCTCTATGACAACCCATAACAATTCTGCATAACTCGCAAACATGTTATACTAGTTAAGAAGCTTCTTCAAGCTTCAATATGGTTCTGCTAGTACCACAATTACTTGTGAAACAGCTTCACCATAACCTCGTTATCTGTGATATAGCTTTGTAAGAGTTTATTTAGCTCACAGACAACCATGAGGATCATGAGTTTAGTGAGTGTTTTCTTTGGCTTGTGAACAACTCCAGAAAGGCCAAAGTCTTGAATAGCTTTCACCAATTGTGGAAGAAGTCATCGAATAGCCTCATTTTCTTTTTCTTCTTTGTATTCTTCCTCCACCATTAGCCACTGGCACTATGTCTAAGACATTTTGGCATAAGATATTAAAAGCATAATTTGAAATCTCGTACTATGCTAGGTCACACAGTTAAAACATATCGCTCCCATAAATTCACTTGACCCCTCTTGGCATACTACAACAAAGGTCAAGATGAATTGAGATAATGTGTTTATTTTTTGTAACTTGTGTCAATATAAGATAATGTCAAAAGTGTGCCATTTCAGATGTAACACAAAGTCCAAACTTAACTATATAGTAATTTTATCTTTTTCTTTTTTAATCTCCTTCTTCCTTCCATCTTGAATTCGTCACCAACATTGTACATCGGAACATTGGCATGATACTGAAATAAGATCGTTCCTTAGGCACAACTTGAGATTTTGAACCATGATTAAAATTGTACAATAATTGTAGAGGCGCAAGCACAATCCACTTTGGAATACTAGCAATCATCACTATTTCTTGTTGTTGGGCTTCGCTAGAGCAGATGACGACCATTGTGGAGGCCAACTCATGTATCATTGTAGGAAAAGTAGTGTCGAGTAGAGTTGGAGGGAATTCACAAGGCAATGATGTTGTGGAGGAGGAACACTCGGCCCAACAGTGGCTAGCGGAAGAGGAACTCATACAAGGAGGGCTTTTGTTTCTTAAGGAGGGCGGTGGCATAGCCAATGAAGGTGGTTTCTCTCTCTCTTGGAGTAGGAGGGGTAGAGAGCACGAGGAGTAGTCCGGGAAAAAGGTGGGTACAAGGTGCCTTGCTTTGTGCAAGGGGTTCTAGTGCATGTGGAGAAGGAAGAGATGCCACTCACACAAGGATCGTGATTGAGGAATTATCACAAGGGAGTTATGGGAGTAGTATCACTCACGAACAAACCGAAAAAGGAACTTCGGTACTAATTGATGCAACATCAAAATTGAGACAAAATTAATAAAGCAAACAAAAATAATCATTAACCACTTCTATAGAGAAAATGTTAAACTTTTATTAATTGAAAATTGTCCATGGAATCCTAACCTCTCCTTTATAGATTAGCAATAAGACTCATTTTTACAAAATAATGGTTCAATTTTCCCAATATATATATATATTTTTCAAAAAATAGACAATATTTAAAAATCTCCAACAAGTTTTTCAGAAATATAACAAAATATAAATTTTAAAAGACTCAACAACTTTGACATTGTCCTAATAATTTTAGATAGGATATGAAAATCATCGCTGCATTAATGACACTATTATCAAGGATGTATGCGGAGTCACAATAATGTTTGAATAGTTCTACCAAACTTGAGAAAATATAGAATGAAGGAAGTGAGAAACAAAAAAATGGGTCAATTTCTGCCACGTACATTTTGTGACAGAATTTGTAACTTTTATTTGTGGACCAGTCTCAGTAATTGTCATAAGATATTTTCTCTGAACATTTTTGTTCTATACATATAGTTAACATTTATGTATTATGAATTGATCTTTATGTCCATTTGTGTAAGTTTAATATGTAGAAGATTTGCTAGTGATTATATTATGTAGAAGAAATGCAAATATCACAATAACCAAAGATGATCAGTTGCAACATATCATAATTTGTTTATTGTTTCTTATCTGATAAAATTTATTTGCTATTTTGTTATTGGCATCACAGATGGATCGTCAGCTAAAGTCAGGAAGGGCTACCAACAAGATATGTGTTATCTCACAGGTCAGTTGTGCAATTTTCTCAAATATATTTGTAAACTTGGGTCGACTTGAGTTGAAGATGTGAGAGTTAGAGGGGAACTAAGAAATAACATAATTAAAAAATAATTTAATATATCTGAACATTACTAGTTAATCTTTCATATAGCATAATAGAAGGACTAGATCCATTTAGTTGAGTCTGAGTAGTTGGGAGTGGGACTAACATACTTTGTTTTGATATTGGTATATTTTTTGATAAACTAAAAGCAAATTGCTTATTGAGGGCTCATTGAGAGTTATATTGAGTTTTTTCAAATATAGATGAACTAGACATATGTTTTTCAGTGAAGCTGCAATTTTAAACTAATGCATGCTAAAAATATGGACCACATTTCATGGTTAATTACTGCAGCATGATTTCATGATTATTTACCCTGAACTTGAAGCATCTTGTTTGGCATTTTTCTCAATCCATCCTTTTCTAGGTAAACAACGTTTAATTTTGGTTTTCCAATAGAAGATACATCTGATATCATAGTTCTGTGAAATTCTGACTACCCTTATGGTGTATGACGTGCTATTGATGGGGTTATGCTGTTCTACATTACCTATAAAGAAGTAGAATATTTTGGTTTTACTAGTTGCTAAAATCAAGTCATCATTGTCATGACCGCTCTTCTTATAAGACACTCAACATGTTAAACATGGAAATGGCTAAAATCAACTACAAGTTTGGACAACGTGGAGCTGTGAGAAATAAACTATTTTGGAATGATTGTGCTGAAAAATTATCTCCATTATCTGCTTATATCTTTTAGGCCTTGACAACAACATTTAGTGAAAATAATGCCAACAACATGAGCATGGATCTTAATATAGTGAGATGAGAATCATTTAGCAACCAAATAGTTGGTGCTCACGCCTTCTGTTGTAGAGAAAAATGTGACCCATTTATACTGTTCTCATATTATGATTACTGCATGAGCCATGAGGTCCCATATAATCAATCTAATTACTTAATTCCACATATGAACATACTATGCTAATTTTGGGGCGATTAGTACATGATAGCATAGAGCTGGATGAGAATTTCATTGGATGGGGGCATTGGGGGTGAGTGAATCGCCTTTTTTTTTGCCACATGGATGAGAATTTCATTGCTTTTAATTTGGCTAGTTATGCTACTGAAAGTGCTGAGTCTGAGAAGACAAAGACAGTTTTGTTTCATCCCAATATATGACTTAGGTATCACATGGTTTTATCTTGCTATCAACGGCGCTGGATTAGAGGTGGGATCAGAGGTATAAAAGGATGAAAAGTAATGGGAGGATTTGTTAAGGCCTCCAAATTGTTTATAAATTGACTATTGCACTCAACTTTTGTTGGATGATTTAAGGAACACATGATCTCTTCCTGTTTGTTTTTACTGGTCACCAATCACACTTGTATCCCTTTCAATACATACATATATATTTGTAAAGTAGTTTTTGGCTTCGGTTGGTTCAAAAAATACTTTCAGCTTTGTGAGTGTTTATATTGTGGTAGTGCTAGTAGCAACTAGATGGTTCTTCCATTTGGTAGGAAAAGTTGGAGGAACAAGACAATTTTCTGTTATTTGACAAAGTTGAGGTCACATCCATATTTAGAATCTTTTGTGAAGAAAATTAAATGACAAATATCACTTTCTCAAGAAAAATAGATCATCCTACTTCCAATTCAAACTGCCACTACAACTTTCAAGGGGCTAGAAACCAAGGAGTCTATATCTGTTTTTCAAAAAGTCTGAATGGGCTTCAGTTTTTCAAGTCAATTTCTCAATTTCCAATAGAGAACAAGATTTTATTATTTTTTGTTAATAAATATTAACAAATAAAACTATAGCATAACTGCAGAAATTGCCACTGCTTTTGATGAGATTGATTTTTGGAAATTCTTGTTGGGTATTGATTTGATTGGATGATTCTTCAAAATATTTATGTTAACAATTATTTTCAAGCATATTCAGAATATGGCAAGAGATGTTCTTTTATTGCTTCATAGCTTAGACTGGAATCCTATGCAAATTGGTGGGCACTTTTATGCACTGCAAGTGGATAATCATTTTCTCTCTTTTGAATTTAGTTCAAGTTTCATTTCTTCATTGGATAATGTGTTGCTTTATAGTATGATGTGGTTTAAGAAATTTTGCTACAAAGTTAATCTGATATCGTTGCAGGGAATAATGGTTATCTCGAGGAATTTCCTTGGCCTTATCAACATGGTATATTCTAATCATGCTCCTCTTAGATTAATTCAGTCTTTGCAGCATTATAAGTTAAAATGTAGCATTGAGCACTTTAAAGTTGGTGTAAATTTGGAAACTATTACATGAGAGATTTTAATGGTATCTTAACTAGTAAAGTGGCGTCCTTAGTTTTACTAGTGAAAAGTGTGCCTTAACTAGACCTCAAAACTGGCATTTTTACCTCTAAAAATTCATTTACAAGCTTACATTAGGAGAAATAATGGATGCATGGAAACATGGGCCCTCTGTGAGAATTTGTGAAATGAGGTTGCTCTCATGTAATATGAGGTTTTCTGGATAACTCATCCAACTATGTTAATGCTGACATTGCATGTTTCTCTCATGCTTCCTTTTTCTTTGAGAATTTACAGATATTGTCAGGCAATTTGTATATTTGACTATTTGTCTTTTAGGACCTCAAAGACTGGTTAGTGGAGCAGATAATAAAAGGACTGAAGATGCAAATTCAAAATAAACTGAATTCCTTTTTCCTCTCATCTAGTGGTATGGAGTTCTTTTTGCTTAGAAATACTATTGTAAATACTTTGGGATTGCTAATTGACTCTCAAAACCTTCAGGGTCTAACAAAAGCTGTCTCTGTTTCCCTTGGCACATTAATTCTCTGCAAGCCATAGACGCTTATGTTCTCCTGGACCTTCACACTCAAATTCAGTTCTTCTCTTTTTCCTAAGATTGAGTTGAAACCAATTATCTTCTTTTTCATAAATTAATTGAACTTCAGCACCTTTGGTAGATCCTTTGATTTGATTGTGCACATATGTAAACCGACTTTTGTTCTTGGAGGAACGAACAAATCTTACTGGGATTGTTGAGTTGTTAACAGTTTCATGCTTCTTCAAAATTGAACTTCAAACATTTCTCTTTCCCAAGAATTATCATATGTTATAACTTGGTCCTCGACACTCTTATCATTCTCAATGCACCTTAGTGAACGTATGTCTGTAACTTTTAGATAACTGCTAATGCCAATCCTAAGTCCAGATGAAAACATTGAGAGTGCTGGTAGTCCCAAAGAACTAGTGCTGAAATTGCATAATTTACTTTTCGTAAGGCTAGGTCCATGATTTCAAGTGCTGATTATTATCTGTATGCATGACCAAGATGTATGGTTTCGGTTGATGACTGGTTGTGTCAGCTTGGGCAAATGTCATCGTGTTGCTTGCTCTAACATGCTTGTCTCGGCCTGGTATTGTTTGATTCTGACCAAGATAGGAAGATTTTCTCCCACGTTTTGTACTTCAATTTCGTTTGTTGGCACAAGTCAAAAGAGGGGAAGAGAAGATAAGTACCTATTAGTGGTACTCACCTAAATATCTTCTCTTCCCATGACTCATCTCTCAATTCTATCAGCTGGTCACACGGAGAGGATGAAACACCAAAAAAAGAGGCAAGGATAGAGGAGATGCACTAGTGAAGTATTAACAATAGCAAAGAGGGGCGACGCCGAAGGCAAAGAAATCATGATATATCTATAACTTGTGCTTATTTCAATTTCAATAATGTCAATCCAAGTCTAATTTCTAGTGGCTAACTCTAGTGATTAACAAAGATATACTTATGGTTGTGTGTCCTTCGAGTACTATGTTAGAAATTAATTTTAGTAGGATACAACAAAACCAATTCTTTGATTACAATCAAGAAGGTGTTATCATTAGCTTAGACGCATGCTATGTTTTTGTAGGTTGTTTTTCCTAAACATCAATTAAAATCAATTTATAATTTCCACATGCTTATAACTGGAGCAAGCTAAGTGAATGGAGGTTGTAGAACTAAAATTCATTTGAGTTAATCTAGGAATGATTTAAAGGGTGTTGAGTGTTAGAATAGAACATGACCAAAATTCCTTCGTTTGAGTTGAAGATTGAAACTTTGTTGTTAGTGATATAACCTTCTTGCACAGTGGATACGGTTTATGTATTCACCTTTTGATAGCTCTCTATTTATTCCTTGGAATCCCCTCATCTTGTGTCCCTTTAGATTCTCATATTCTCTCATTTTCTCAACGTCTCAAATGCAGTGATTGAAGTTTTAACAAAGTGGATTACTAGAAGCTTACTCAAGATTTCATTTCAATTTTAGTGAAACTAAGAGAGTGATGGTTTCAGAGTTATGTACCCCACTTTTAAGCTCTCCCAATTTCTCTCGGTCAATGGGAAAGAACTCTAGGTGCTTCCTTGTGGTACTTTAATGCTCCTCTATCTGCTCACGACTCCCTTTTGCCAAAGAGAGACAAATAACTCTCATACCCTCTCTAATGGCCTATTAATACTAATTTTTATATTAAACTTATGGAGTCCCTGATGGATTAGGCTAGACATGGTTTCAAGTCAACGTAAACCCAATTCTTTCTATCGAAATCTTAAAGTAGCCTAAAATTAGAATTTCAATATTCAAGGGGGGAAAAATGACATCCATACCCATATATACTTGGCCACGATCAAATTATCGAACCAAAATCGTTTCTTTTCTATATAGTTTTGAACTGTTCTTGCATATCTCAAAAAAGGCAGTAACTGCACAAGCACTTGCCTAGAGATTAGCCTACAGACTTAATGCTGTTTCAACAATTATGATTTAGGTGAGTGCATATCTGAAAATTGTTTATAGAATCTGCTGAACTATTTTATTATTATTATTTTTTGTTTCGCATGGAGTTTTAGGGACTTATTTATTGTGGATATGAACATAGTTTAAGGTAACACAAAAACTTTGACCATATGAGATATAACCTAATAACTTGCTAAAGTTTTTTGTTCAATCTTGCAGTTTCTCGTGGAACTCTAGAAATCGATATGAGGATACTATCCACTTATATTCAATCACAAATGCAGATGATGGAGATCCTTCAGGTGAATGCTGAATGTCTTCAGATTCTATATTTCAGTTTTAGATACTTGGTTCGACTTTAGTCCATGTAGTATTAACTTTTAGAATTATTAGTCAAGGTTTTTCTACTATCATCATCAAACTATGGCTATGGGTTAGTCATGTTCTTGTTAATACTTTTCACAATTCTGAAAATGGTTTATAAAAGACGAACGAATATAAAAAGGGAAGATATTGAATGATGAAAGAAATTTTTGTTCCAAAGGTGATTAGGAAGAGGTATAGTGGGGATCATACTCTTGGAAGACAGAATATGGTTTGAATCAATGAATCAATGTCTTAGTGAAAGAGCAACAATTTGGAGCCATGTCATGAACTAGCAATTTCATTGTTGCGTCCTGTTCCAATTTCAATTTCAAGTTCTGATTTGGATGATAGCATTGTTGATAACAATGAGAAAGGAGGATCACACTGATGTCTCTATAGCTTGGGCTTGTTAACACAGATAAGAGATTTTTCTAGTGAACCTGTTGATTAGATTGACCCAGATGTGTTGACCAATTTTTATTTTTTTTGAACCACAGGATAAGTTCAATATTAACTGATGATTATCTCTTTAAAATGATAATGAGAATTTTGTGGCATCTAAAATTTCAATGTGACTTTATGCTTCCTGAGACTGGTAGTTATCCACTGTTTGATACATTGTTTTATAGAAGTATGGAAACAGATAAGCGAAGAAAGTGCAACATTGCTATTTAGCCTTGATAGCAAGTCTGATTGAACAAGAACTGGAGCTAAGTTGGTGCTTCATCAAAGCACGTGATTGCTAGATAGAAGTGTAATTTTTCCTGATGTTTGTGTATAAGTTGGTGTCATATCACTTTCAATTTAAGACAAAGCAACGAGTTATTATGTGGGGGACTATTATATCTCTGCTCACAACTCATATAGCAAGCACCAAGTATTAACTAAGTTTCCAACTTCCAACAACCAAGCATCGCTTCTTGGCATGAAGCAATTGGAATCATTTTAACTAAAGAAGCTCTAATGGAACTTGAGTATTTCTTCAAAATGGAATTATGTTCTTTGATCAAATTTTATGGCTAGCTCGAATAGTATTAATCATACTTGTAATAAAATGCAGGATTTACTTCATATAAATGGGAGATCCATTTGGGAAGAAGTTTTAACGAATTTCTTGAAAGAATCTGCTCTGAATGTATGTACAAGTTGTTTGTTCTCATACACTCTTTTCCCTCTGTTAATTAGCTTTGAAGATAGCATATATTAATCATATCTCTTTTTAGTTTTTACAGGAACACAGTGAACTTATAAAACAGAAGAGAGATGTGGAATTTTCATCTGCTTTATTGAATAGTATTTCTAAGCCAAAGACCTTTTTTGGTATGGCCAATCAGATAGGCATTTTTTATATGCCAATCAAATTAAAGCATTTACACTATAGATAAAATCAAAATCCAATATTTGACAAAGTATATTAGTGGTATCAAGTGTACGACAGTAGTTATAATTTTTATTATTGTTCTTTTTTCTGTTCTTTGTTTATTCTCCAGGAAATTTGTTGATCCAAGTACTGCAGTTAACTGATCCATCTCGATCAATGTTCATAGAGCCTATGAGTGGTTGGTTAGCACAAGTTTTATCTCTTCTGTTTTCTTTGACAATTTAATTAGTCAACTTGTTATTGCATGTTTTTCTAACTATCATCCTGGAGATGCTACCGTGTCTTTGGAGGTGTTATTTGATTCCAAAAGGGGGTGATATTTAAATCTAGCCAGAAGTTGAGTCAGCTAAAAGTCAAGTTGTAACTAATTTTCTAATAGTATCAATTAATCTCACTTTAATTTCTTGATTTGGCTTCCTGACTTGGTATTCAATGATGGTAAAAAGCACTTCAAATTCTTGTTGCATGGGAGTCAAACAACCTAGATGAAGACTTCCAACAACTCCATTACTGGTGGGTAAGGGTTTCAAGATGTGGCTCCTTTGCCGCTTCAAGCTTCATGATCACGCCAGCTCTTGGCTCACTCACAACTCTAGTAGCCAAACCAAAGTTGCAATGAAGAGTACAAAGTATTGCACATTATAGATGTAGAAGATCTCCTATGTCGCCTCTATCGTTCTCACCTTGCAGAGGAGCCTGAGGAACATTAGGAATAGGGATGACAATGAGATTGGCGGGACAAGATTTTTAATTCTCATCCCCACCTTTTATAGGAAGCCCTTATCGGAAGCGGAGCAAGGGAAGGATTTCTCTTCCCCATCCTTGCCCTGCTTTGCTTCTTATGTAGATTGGGATAGCATAAATTAAATTTAAGAGAGGCAAGTGAGAAGGATGGAGCAAGGCATAAAAATTCTATCATATACCCACCCCATATATGTGAGTTAGTTCATCTCATCTTGCCTCATTTGTGTTTCAAGGAAGATGCATTACATGACCAACAATTCCAATATGCTTTAATTTCTCATGCTTGGAAAATTGTAGCATATTTATGAGTCTTCTAAGTTTCCTATGTGAGTTTTTAAAGTTTTCTATGTGTCTTAAGAGTCTTTTGTGTTTTCAATGAGTCCATTTATTAGCACTTATGTTGCTTGAGTCCTTTGTGAGTCGTAGTATAATTGTGTGTATAATGCTGGGACAGAAAATTGATATCAATATTTTGAGAGTTCTCTTTGGTTTTGTGATACAATCCCCCTATGGTACGATGCCTATGAACCCTTAGGTGTGATACCTTAGTTACATCCTTACCACTTTATTCCAGATTTCTACTACCCAACACTCAATCTCCTCTTGTGCTACATTACGAAAGCAAAGGAGGATGCTAAGTGGGAAAGAGGGGATAGGAATAGGAGGTAAACGATCAAGCTACTTAGACGTAGTGGTTAAAGCGTCATTCTATGGTGAAGCTTTAATCACCAATTAGAATGGTATGATTTAATTAGTGTATCTTGGTGATACTTGGTTACTTTGACACACTTTAATGCTCATCGCTAAAGCATGATTAAAATTTTATTCCATGTTGGTTGGGCTACGAAACATGTTCTGTTGGTCAACTAACACACGAAGCAAGCTCGAGATGTCACAATGACTACGGTGAAATATAGCAGCAACTTTGTGAGGCTTGTGTGAGGTTCTAATGCAATAATGATTTTGTACAAGTCTATGATAATTTTGTATGAGGTCTGCAATGCCTTCACATGTAAATACATAAGGATTTTGCAATATCCCAAATTGGACTAAAGTCTTGAGCTATGTTGGTGGCCATGAGTGTAATTTACCTTTCGATCTGTTGACTAACACGAAAGATGACTTTGATATCAACATTGGACCCTTGTAGTCAAGTGTTCTTCTTGCTTTCCCAAGGTCTATTGATTCAATGGAAATAAAGAGACGAGGGAAAGAGAAGGGTTGTTGGAGGAGAGGGAAAAAGCGAATTAGGGATCTCCGATGAATGTCATGTGCAATGAGCAGATAGCGGCGAGTGGTGGGAGGTTGGCATTGGGCGAGGTAGGGGAATTTATGGAGGGCATAGGAATGAGGAGTACGTGGAGGGAGAGGCAAGAAATGCAAATAATTCCTAATGTCTCAAAGATTCTATAACCTAATTAAACTAGACTATGACTGAATAAGTCTAAATTGAGCTCTCAATTTAAACCCACTTGATGCTAATCAATATTGTGATAATTTGTGAGAGAAAAACTTAACCCCTATTACATAAAGTAAGCCCTATTTATATACAAAATTAGGACTTATTCTAAGGAATAAATCAAACTCTAATCTAGGA
>JBAMIE010208723.1:0-10466 GCA_037177295.1 Kaempferia parviflora
CTGATATTTTATTATCATTCAAAAGAATTTTTTCCTTTACTAAATATAATTTTTAAAATAAATATATAATTATTTTATTTCAAAATTAGAAAGATATAAATATTGTACTTTATTTTAATAACTCCATTAAAATTATTAACTTAAAGTATTTGAATTAAACTCTAACTTACAACTTATTCGCGTACCCTGTTTCGGCTGGGCAACGAGTTCGACGCATTGCCGGGACTGCACGGTGAATTCGAACACGTCGCCGTGTTGGGCGACACTTCTGAGCCCGGGCTCGGACAACTCCTCCAGGCCACACAGTGGTGAAAGAAGGTGAGTTACTGTCTAAAGCACCATCTCAGCCTAAGGCGGTGTGGCTGATGCCCGCCTCCAGCCTAGGCGGCGGGCCGCCTCAACTGTCATTTAGATGACACCATTCCTTCAGCCAAATTTAGATAATTGAAGTAGCAATAATGTCTCATTCTTAATTATCGAGTGATCATACCAAGTCAAATTGAGATGGAACTCGAATGAAATTTGATAACAGGAGCAACCTATAATAGAAACCAGTGTTGTTGGGACTCTTTCTCTCCCAAAAAAGTTCAAATTTGTTTGGGCTCAGATACTAGAATATAATCCTTAGCAGAAGCATGAGAGAAACCCATCAAATGCTCTAATGGAGGTCTCGATGCAATTCACAGTTATTCAGGTCGATACAAAAGAAAAAGAAGTTGTAAAGTTGTTAGCATGCTTGAATAAGATGATCAGACAGCTAATTCCTTTGCAAAGCTGATATATATATATATATATATATATGCACAAGGACTTCCATATTTAATTGGCTGGAGCTAAGAGGAGATTGGAGATGAATCATGATTTTTCTTTGAATCTGGGTAAATATTAAAGGCTACGCTTTCACAACTTCAACTGTTTTTTTCTTTGGTGCATCTGAATTACAACTCCTAAATAACCGATATGTTTCCCCTACCTGCTGGAACTAACAAAACTATAGAATGGTAAAGGCTGGTAGGTTCCAATGATAAGTTGATTAAAGTTAGGGAGAAGATCTTAGATGATAAACTTACATGTATAAAATTCATGGTCTTGTGGTAAGGTTATCAATAAATTCAGATGTTTAATTATATGATTTTAGTTGTTGATATCTCCTATAACAAAAATCTAGACGGAGAAGATTTTTTCTAAAAAAAGTAGGAAATTTATCTAGAACCAAGCCCTAAATCCAATCATGAGACATAAAAGAAGGAAAGAAAAAGTCTACCTAAAACTCTATATTTTAAAGAAAAAAACTCATCTTGAGTGGTGGGATGACTTTTGACTTCGAATAATTAGCATATCATACCAAAATATCAATCCAAGGTTGGTTAGCTAAAGGGTCATCACAGTATCTTATTCACATATAAAAATTTTAGCCAAAGACTTTATGATGCCTTACACTTCCTCTGGCATTTTTAAAATATAACCAATTTAATTTTATTTAGAAGTTTTAACTAAAATCTTAGGACTAAAAATATGGGCATGCACCTGAAACAATAAAAATGTGGTGTGCAATAAATTGAATAAGCAGACCTTTGGATTTGGGGATGGAAAGCAACTGCCTAATTGTCAAGGAATCTAACAGGGAATGAATGGAATCTACCTCCCACTTTAAAAGCGGATCGCGCTCACATTAATAGGGAATGAATGAAATCTAATTGGGAAAACTAACAGAGAGATAACAGGAAAGAAAAAGTCTACCTATATTAAGAATAGCAACAATATCGATAAAAATAGATCACAAGTTAAATGAATTAGAAAATTCAAGGGAAAGAAAATTATTATACCGACAGAGGATGAGGCTATAGCAACCTCACAACCAAAGGCCTGTATCTAAAGTCAGAGATGGTCTCGCCGGCGACCTTGATTTGGAATTTGACATGGCAATGATCATGGTATACGAAGGCGGCCCCCATGCCTACAGATGAGTCGTTCTCATCGAACAAACCAAAATTTCAAGATTTTTCAACCGTTGCCTTGACTTTCTTTGCTTTGTAGTCTTCCACAGCAGCTTTGACAGCGAACTCTGCATCTTTGATTGCATCCTCTGCATCTTTCAAAGAGTCTAAGCCATCTGGACCTTTGCTTGAGGTCAATTGCAACATGAGGGGGAAACCTTCGCTAGGGGTGGATAAAGGTACTTGGAAAGTTCGCTATAAAACATCATGATAAGTAGAAGAATAGTATGATTGCGAAAATAGTAGACAAACAGAAGCAGGAAAAAAAAAATCAATGCTTAATAACTAATTGATAACTAAAATTTCAAGGAAACATTAGGGATTCACAAATATAGTCAAGCTCAAGACACTGCATTGTGATAAATTATTTCATACTATTGCATAAAATATCATGTCACTTACATCTATCTCTTCGTGCATCAACATAATAATTTAAAAAGCAGTGCATTACGATCAATCATTCAGTGAATTGGCTTCCATATTTGATCTCCTTGTTCTTCGTATCATGTATAATACCAAATCCACCGCAACTATTGAAGTCATGATAGACAAGTAAATGCCATTTAATTTTATTATCCTAGTCTGCCTAAAAAACAAATTTCTCTCACTGTATGTTTCAAGAGAAGACTTATAAACAGGTTGCTTAGCTAGCTAAAATTAAATAGGAATCCCATGTTCAACACACTTAAAATATTAGTGAAGTGGTCTTAATTGTTCAACAACTTAACTATATTGTAAAGATCTTATATATTAACTACTGTATGAATAGTACACTTACCTGGTTTTGATGGACATCACTTCCTCTAGATTTTTCCCTTTCACCCATTCTGTAACTGCAATTGGTAATAGAAATAGTCATGAGGAATCACTGCATAAGATTTAACTTCCTATGGAGATACTTAAATGACTATAAAGAAAAAGAGGACGAGATAAAGTAATTATTACATATAAAATTACTGTTTAAATCATTTTCCATGCAAAATGAAAAGTACTGGTGAATAAAGTAGGTGAAATGCTGGTGAGTAAAGCTAGGTGAAAAATCATAGTGAGTGAAGTTAGGCAGTGTGAAAAGTCCTGGTGAGTGAAGCAGACATTGGAAATCCAAGTCAATCAAGGTTGATTAGATAACTGATGTGTGGAAGTCCAAGTGGGTCATAAATGATCGGACATTGGACACGAGATGATAAGTCTAAGTGGGTCAAGGTTGACCAGACACTTGACACGTGGAGAAAAATCCAAGTAGGTCAAAGGGTTGACCGAACACTTGGTGACGAAGTCTTAGCATGTCAAAGTTGACCGAATGCTAGGTACGAGAAAGTCCCAACAAGTCATGGTTGACCGAATGTTGGGCCAGAAATCCAAGATTTGGGTTAAGTAAGTCAGGGTTGACCAATCGATCAACTGTTCAATTAGGTCAACGCCAATCAATCAATTGATGGCTGTTCTCTCATAATCTCGTGAGAGAACAGAAGAGTTCTAGATCGATCAGCTGATCGATCCAGTCTTCACCAATCGATCGATTGGAGGCCTCTTCTCGCGATGTCGTGCGAGAGCACAGAAGCCAGCTGGATTAATCAGCTGATCAATTCAACTGCTCCAATCGATCAGCTGATCGATTGGATTATGACTGCTTCATGCAGCAGGTTTAAAAGTCGCGTTCGCTGCTTCGCTGATGATGCTCTCCTTCTCCACTTCCTTAGCGATCCTCTTTTCCATATTCTTAAAGCTTCTCAGGGTGAAATGCTGCTGCATTTCAGAGTCTTCAAGAGGCTATCACGAGCAACACGAGATCAAGCAAGAAAAGGTTTCTTTTGTATTGTTGTATATTTATTTTTTTGTTTTCAGTTGTATGCTTGTGTGAGGTTTGTACAATGTTTCTCTACCTCCGGTTGTTTCCGAAAAGGAGGATTTCATAGTGGAGAGTGAGCGTACTGTGTGGATCCTTCGATTAGTCACCTCATCTTGAGGTGAATGCCAAATAAATCCTTTGTATTAGCATTGTAAAGTTCGCGTTGAGTTTTTTCGCTGCAATCATCATCATTGACTAAGCGAACGGAGTTATTCACCCCCAGCTCCGGAAAGGACTACAACAAGTGGTATCAGAGCGATGCCGCTCTTCTTTGGACTAATTGCCGAAAGTGCAACAAGTTAGAGGAAGAAGAAGACATTAGAACTTGAAGCCCTAATTTAAAGACGAAGGTTATCATGAAAAGGTTTCAACTTCAAGATGGAATTCCGAGATGGACTCAGATTTGATACAATGATGCCTCTACACTACACATTGACAAACTTTGATTATTGGAAATCAAGAATCGAAAATTTCTTTATGATCGAGATAGAGCAATGGTTTGCTCTAGTGGAAGACTTTGAAGCTCCAAAAGATAACAAAGGCAAAATCATCAAGAAGAGCCAATGGAGCGAATAACAAATTCAAAAAAGCGAGGTAAATGATAAGGTAACTAATATTTCGGTTAATTTATTGTCAAGCTCTATCATATGCAAGATTGGAGAATACAAGGATGCGCATGAACTATAAAACAAACTTGTAAAAATCCATAAAGAATCTTCCACTATACCAAACCAAGTGGAATCTAAAGAAGGACGTTCATTGGATCAAGCAAAAGATTTGGAGATTGAAAGATGCTCAACTTTCAAAGAGGAAGACATTGAAGAAGCTTCATCCTCAAGATAACAAACAAAGTCAAAGGAGTCAGCTTATAGCCGACTAGCAAATGACAATGAGATAGGAGTATTTTTCTCCGAGAATATGTGCTCATTCCTGTAGTAAATCCCCGCGAGGGACAACATAAATCTTCTTTAGTTCAATGTAAGTTTAGTAAAAGTTTATTTATTTATATTCAATATTTACAAAATTAGTTAAATAAACCAATTTAAATAATTCATTTTCGTAAATAGATTAAAAAGTATTTATACATAATATCCATAAATAAAAATTATTATTTATATTTATTAATATTTTGTTATCAATTTATAATAAATGAACAAAAATTTAATGAATAGATAAATAAATAAATTATTAACCATTCAAAGGAAAGCCAAAGCTTTTAAAACCGGTGTCGGTTTAACCGTTTGAACCGGCCACCAAGCCGCTTCTAAAACCACCGATTGAAACGGATCGTCGATGCCTAATTTCAAAAATTCTTTTTAATCTGATCCATCCACGATCACTCCTTCACGAATCCTCGCATAAAAGAAAGCCAAAGCTTAAAGCCCTGCCGTCATTCTAACAATTACACGCTGGCCGTTTCCTTCTCCATCGAACGCCCGCATAAAAAATGTTCCCTTGGCCTAAACCCCCAAACCTTCCGCCGACGCTGACGCCGCCGTCGTCGTCGCGGTCGTCCTCGTCAATTCCCAGCGAACCGAATCCCTTCTTCCTCACCATCCAATCCCACCTCAACTCCCTCTTCTCCGACTCCTCTCCCCTCAGAATCCGCCTCCACTTCGCCGTCCAAACCCTCGCCGACCGAGCGCGGAAGTCCCTCCTCCACGGCCTCGCATCTCCTTCGCCCTCATCGCCGGGCCCCTGGGCCAGTATTTCTCTCCCTGAAGACGCTCCCGCCCGAGACAAAACCCTGTCGATGGACGCCATCCAGGAGCGGCTGGCCGGGGTGCCCGTCTACGCCCTCAGCAACGCCGAGGAGGACTTCGTTCTCGTGTCCGGCGTGCGCAGCGGCAAAAACTTGGGGCTTTTCTGCTTCAAGGAGGAGGACGCCGAGGCGCTGCTGGAGCAAATGAGATCCATGAATGTGGACATGCGGCAGGGAGCCAAGGTGGTCCCTGTGGCCCTCAATAAGGTGAGAAGATTCTGGTTTTTTTCATTTCTAGTTGCTTAAATTCTTTTATCTCGATTCATTTGTTTTCACTGAAGAAAGCACTTCCCCTCCTTTTCTTTGAAGCTCGCAGGTTTTTCAGCTTAAGGTCGATGGAGTTGCCTTGAGGTTTCTACCTGATTCATCACAAATTGCAAACGCAATTAAGGTATGAACTTGCTCATGGTCGAAAAATAGTTCTTAGCTCGTTGGAAAGCAATGTAACTGGCCCTAGATTGTTTGGGAGAGAGTGTTATTGTTTCTCCTGTTTGTAATAATCAGGCAAGGGAACACAATTAATAGTAGTTGGCCGTTTTTCCCTACAAAATTATAGACATACTGGATATTTAATTTTGATCCTATATTTGTTAATTGTTTACTGGTTAAACTATTCAATTATTGCTATGATTGGAAGCCTGCAAGAACTCCATGACTACGTGGTGGTTGTTCTGAAAGAATGTTTTTTTGTCCTCTGGATCATAGGTGCTAAAAATATTATGTTCTTCTTCAGTAGAAAAGCTCAGTTGCAACCCTACCAATAGTATGTCAACTTGTCTCTTCTTCAATGTATCATTTGAATCCCATAAACTCCTTAGTGTAAATTCTTGATGGGTTTATTCTTTGCCGGGCTGGTCGCTCTAGGTTCGATGTTACCTGGTTCATCATTTTTTTGTTGGGTTTATTCTCATTTATCAGAACTTGATCGATTGTTTTTTGGATATGGTCCCTAATAGGGTGGAATATGTACTTCAACTAGTGATGGTAACTATAATGGAAACTATTAAAAGTAATTATGACACAATTTCTCTGTGATGTCTGCGGCATGAATCTGACTTGCTACTGTTGTCCAGAAGATCAGAAAAAAATCATTAGGTTAGGTAAATTGATTTTTAAGTTATCAAGATATCCAAGGTATATCTTTATATGTAAGGTTGATTACTTTGGACAAGCTAACCTTAATATGATTTCAAAGTTGGGAGTGTCTTATAAATGCCATGTTCTGATTTAAGATCCAGAAGGATTTTTAATTGACATCAGTTTGCTAGCCAAAACAACTGTTAAACGACTCATATAGCAACTTCACATGGACCACTCACTGATATAGGTTAAAAAAAATATTGATGCACACTTGTTCACTTACATTTAATTTTCATGCACTTTTAATTTGCTTTCCTTTTCTGCATTCCAAGACCTAAAATACTACTCCCTTTATTATCCATCTTAGCGTGAATAGCATACACCAGCAAAAACAAAAAAAACAAAAAAAGAAGATTTGACATACCAAGGTTAAAATGGAACTCTGGTTGTGGAATCTGATTGTATAGCTAAAATCCTTGTCATATAAAGTAGGTTGACCCGTTTTGCCCTCTTATGATGTAACCCTCTTCCCATTGAGCCTCGTTTCTCCTTGGATCCATAGAGACAAAACATTTAATCAATATCTCTCCCTCATCGCAAGATGGAGGATTTATCAAATTGATGGCTAACTAATACTAACATAATAGGAAAACTACCGTTTCTTTGTATTTTCCCAACTCCAAGAACCTTGTTGGATGGAGTATTCTCCTCTTGCTTGCTACACTACCTTCTCAACACCACCTTGATGTAACGTGCATTAGTCTCATCCTTCCACTCCAACAAGGCCCTCTCTCTTTCCCCTTTTTCTTCGTCACCTATGCACTCCCTTCCTCACACATTTGGTCTAAATTACCCCCTTTGTTGTGCAATAGCCTCTCTGCTCCCCACCTTTCTTCAGCAAAGTCCTAATCCCCCTTAGTAGTCACGCTCTCTCATTCTTCAAAAACATAGTTGGCGATCCTTGTTTCCCGCTTTTGCATAAGCAATAATCTTCTCCCTCTCTTTGTCATGTCCCTCCCCAGGGCCATCGCGGACATAGACACCGACAAGTTTAACATTCACTTTCTTCCTTACCCAACAACAATACTCTCTCTTCACTTCCTTTTTATGTCCTCTCCACAAACTCAATCCAGGTCTTCCTTGGTAAAGTGATTACCTAGTGCCTCTATTTTATTCTCCTCCACTGATAGGGAAATTGAGAAAACTCTATTATCTCAAAGATGTGATCCTTTGGGGCCGACTCCATCTGGCACATCTTGTGTAAAAAGATTCGGTTAAGCTGCAAATTAGCAAAACTTTAAGGTTTCAAAAGATGCATTCAAGCAATGTATAGTCAAACCCACTCCATAACACATATGCAGTATGCAAATGCAAACAAGGTCTATATAAAATATTAAAATATTTATATTGATACGTAAAGAACTTATTATTTGCAAAACAACTCTTTAAGTTGACACTTATAAGTTACAAACTATTAACTAGATGGCTTAGAGTTTCAAGCTAATTTGCTTTAGTATTATTTTTAATGAACTAAGGTTGTTTCATTGCATACGTAGATTACATGTGTCGTATATGGTCCCTCCAAAATCCACTTTAGCTACTAAATGACGTTTTCTCCATTTCTATACCATCTTCTGCCTTAGAATTTTATCTAATAGTTTATCATGATTTAATGATGCTCTCTTAAACTCTTCCGAACTTCCAATGGAATATCTAGTCATCTGGAGCTAAACTATTAACTAACTATGTATGAATTTCAACAAATTGTACGTCAGTCTTCAATTTTTTTAGCTACTATTATATTTTCTGTTCCGTTGACAAGATAAAGCTTTATGGCTTTAATATTGCTGGAAAGTAGCAAAATCAACAATGCCTGGGGTTATTGTGTATATTTTTGTTTTATATATGATTGAAGATTGTTTCTTTTTCATTTGTCATCATCAATGGAATCTATATTGCAGGTGAAGGAGTATGAAGGGCATCCTGTATATGATTTTCCTGGTGTTCCTATCTTTCAGGTTTAAATTTTAATGCTCTCAACTAATGCCTTTTATGCTATCGATATCCAATATCCATGTGATTTGGTGGATTTATGTATTAACTGGTGTTCCTATCTTTTTGCTGATCCTTGATGATATTGACAACTTCATAGCATGTTCAGACAATATGGGAAGTTGTGGAAAGATTCATACCATTTCACACATCTTGTCATGACAGAATAATAATGCTTTCCAAATTTGGTTTTGCAATCAATTTCCTTTTTTTTTCGTAATTTAGTCTTTGAGAATAAATGCAGAATCTGCAGTTAAATTTGTGTAAATTAATTTTAATTTGCCTATTACTATTATCGTCCTCAACACAACAACTTTGCATCCTCAATTGCATGCCAGTTTATTCTCCCCGTACTGTTTGCATCTTCAATGATTTTGTGTAATGTACTTGTTATGATACTTTTAGCATTAAATCATAGGCTTATTTAGTACAATTGGAAATAAGGCCTGTTTAAATTGTTTTGATTGCATTTCCATATTTTCCTTTAGATGGTATGCTGCACTTTGATGTTATATATTAACTAGCTCATTTTCTAAGTTCTTTTAATTGAATCCTTGGGTCTAGACATGCAAAACTGTTCTTAGTTTTTTTCTCCTCTAAAATCTTTTTTCATACGTTATTCATAAGTTTCATTGCATTTAGGCACCGCTAATATTTACATTTAGGTGCTTAACACTATCTCAAGCTAATGATATTATAAAAACCCTAGCTTGTTACATATATGCTAAATCCTAGATGCTAGGACCTCTTAAGAACTTATTAGAAAATTAACTGATTGACACATATGGTATCATAATTTCATTACATTGCTCCTTTTTGATGAAATGACATTCAGTCTTTGTGTGGTTTGCCATTTCTCGAAATACTAGATTAGGAACTATACGCATCACACTTTGGATATCACTGTGCAGCTATGTCTCAACTCGTTCCTCATTTGTTTAAACTAGATAACCTCGTGTGCTGAGATTGTACCAAATCAAAGGAGATAAGATGAGAATTTACCAAAGCATACTCTATGGGATTGCTTTAGACTATAGGCTTTGCATACTAGATCACTCTCCCCTTGAGCAACTAATCATGAGCTTGCTCTATGTATACTTCTTCCATGTGCTTGTGACTAGCTGTGGAGAAAGGTATTCATAATATCTTACTGGTGAAGGGCTTATTGAAATATGAATGCTAAGGTGGAACAAACAGATTGAAGTGATCTTAACCATATAGGAAAAAGTATCTAAGCAACCCACTCCATAGACCCGAATGCATTTTTTAGCTAGTAATTAAGCCTTCAACTAATCCATACGCCAATAATACCCATTTTAACCTACAATGCATTTGACCTTAATGTGTCTACTTGGATGTGGAAGTGCTTTAGTATTAAGAAGAGAGTATGAAGCCAATTAAAAATAAAGGTAAAATAGCTTGGTGATAAAAAATTGAATGAGAGGTGAACAACTTGAATATCTTTCTAGAGAACATTAACAAGATCTAATTGAAAGGTTGGCTTCGAAGTAGAAGTAGATGTTATGTGAGCAACTAAATTTAGTGGTTGGTCATGTCTTTAATGGTGGTGGGTGGCTTTAGTGTTGACACCAATATAGTGGAAGTAAATGGAATGGGGTACCATTTATGGGAATTTCACCATAAACTCTCAACGTGAAATTTAGTGGTTTGCAAATGAAATTTAGTAGATTATAAACTCTCAACGAGAAAATAGAATTTATTATTA
>JBAMIE010208730.1:0-10466 GCA_037177295.1 Kaempferia parviflora
CCACCTTGAGAGCCAGCATTCTTAGGTCCGTTACTATTAAGGAGAAAATTTTTTAATAATATGCTGCAGTTGAGTCTCAATAGAAATACTAAAACTTAATCGATGAATAGTTTGATTGTATATTTTCCTAATTTTCTTCTATGATTCATGTTCGCCCAAGGGGCTATGGTGCAGCGGTAAGGGCGCTCAGTTATTTCTCAGGCACTCACGGTTCAATTGTCAGTTACGGCGTATTTGCAGGAATTTTTTCTCCAAATGAGAATTGTAACTAAAGGATATTGGACTTCTGGGCGGCCCACCACTGGTGCTTTCCAATTTATCCCGTTGGCAGGTGGAAAATTTCCGTGGGGCTAGACCAGTCACTGATTAATCATTTTTTTTCTAAGATTCATGTTCTCTATGTGTTAAGCAAGGTTTGGAGGGTCAATTTTCTCTCTAGAAATTAGTGCAATTTGATAATTCTCAAATCCATGATCAAAACTGTAAACTTATAAGATCTGAAAATTAACTACTATACACCATAAAAATTAAATCTTTTGGTAGCATTGTCGAGAGGGAATCAATCAACACTCTCTCTCTCACACACACAAACACAACAACTACAAGTAGTCAAGCTTTGCGCAGTTCAATGCCGCTGAGCTCTCACATGTAAACAGCCATACAACACTACTGTTGAGAGGAAAGGGCCAAATTCCATGAAGACAAAGCACAAGAAACATCCCTTGTCTGTGGACTCCCTGCCACCTCTCTCCCCTTTAGGTGGAAAGCCACCTGCCTGGTCTTTTCTGAAACCCTAAACATGCCTTCGTTTCCTTTTAGGTGAGCAAAAAAGGGACACATGGGCCACTGACAAATCAGTGTGAGTTTGCATTATTGAGATATAATTCATCAGCTTGCTAGCTTTAATATTATATACACACAGTCTTCTCTCTTTCCAATGATACATATCAAGCATTTCTTGGAGATTTCAATAATTAATTAAGAACATCAAATTGTAGTGAAAGATAGGAAAGGATGTGGCAAGGAATAATAAAAGTTTTTAAGGTGGTAACTCAGTGAAAGAAATCTGTTGCACTTTCCCATGCTTCAACTTTATGGACTCTCTTTATACCACTTGATGCATTCTATGAGAATCTGCCTCATATGTATCCCCCAAAGCTTTATTTTTGGACTCTGAAAATAAAAGAGACAAATTTATGTATTTGAAAATGACTAAAATGGAAATTAGTTATTGGTTTGCTTCCTAGCTAGTAGCCATCATTCTTTGTATATCTTAAACTTGTCACCATATTTTAGTGTTAACATATTGAACATTTGTTAAGTATTGTGCTTCAATATTTGCTCATTCTAAATTTAATTGAGTCAACATCTTTTGACAACTAAGAAAGATAAATTCTACATCCATCAAATCCAAAGTATCAATTAACAAAATGATCAACACCCTAAAGTGAAAACATATAAAAGGGTTCTAAAGCCGTTTATCGAAGAACAAAACCTTGATAAAATATAAGATCTACACTAATGCTACTAAGGTGTTAATGGACAAAACTTTTCCCTAAATTATAAGAGTGTAGCTCGAAATCTCAAAGTTTGGTTCACAATTTTTATTAGAGAAATGATATGCTGCGGGAAAACAAATCGCGAAACCCTCAGCGAATGACTTGGCGATGCTTGCGTGGACAAAAAGCGGACACGACCGCGCCGCACTTCTCTCCTCCGAAATCGCACTCTTCTCCTCCGAAATCCCTAACCCTCGCTCCCCTCCGCGCCGCACTCTTCTCCTCCCCCTCCGCGCTGCACTCTTCTCCTCCTCCGAAATCGCACTCTTCTCCTCCGAAATCCCTAACCCTCGCTCCCCTCCGCGCCGCACTCTTCTCCTCTCCTCTCCTTTCCTTTCCTCCGATCTGGACAGAGCGCCGGCGCAGCCCTGATTTTGCCCTCTCCTCTCCTCCGATCTCGACATAGCCTTCTCCTCTCCTCTCCTCTCCTCTCCTCCGATCTGGACTGAGCGTCGGCGCAGCCCAGCCTTCTCTTCTCCTCTCCTCTCCTCTGATCTGGACAGAGATCTGGACAGCGCCGCGCCCAGCCTTCTCTTCACAGCAAAACCCGCGCCCACGCCCACAGCTGCGTCGAGCTTCTCTTCCACTTCCACGCCCACGCCCACAGCTTCGTCGAGCTTCTCTTCTGCGCCACAGCAAAACCCGCAGTCCCTTCCGTGCCACAGCAAAACGTGCAGTCACTTATAGGTTGTAAGTTCTTAGTGGTAAAATTGCTAGTTGTTAAATTTAAAATTGCTAACTGTGATTTTAGAGCTATGTAAATAATACATTTATCTCTGTTAATTATAACAGGGTTTAGATAAGTCATGAATTAGGGTTTAGGTTACTGATAACAGGTTTCAGAATTTGTCTTTCCACCTTTCCTCAAGGCTTCAATTTTTCGTTTAGAAACGGTGTACTTATCTTCTCGGTTAATTGGGGTCAATACTATCATTTGTTTTGGGGAAAAAAGCATTATTTGAGCCACACCTCCCTTTAATCAAAGCTTCACCAAGTCCACACCTTCAACTTTTGTATTATCAGCTTGTAGATCTTCATTACATATGCTTTCTCTTTTGCTCTCCTTTGAGATTTGCTCTGTTCCATCTATGCTAGTTGAAACAAGATGATTCTTATTCAGTACGACATAATGGTACCTCTCCATGTCCAGTAGCACAACTACAAGACCATGCTGCCAATACAGTATCAGTTTTTGGTAGTTAGCATTTCTACTATAAAAGGTGTTTCCATTTTTAACACAGTTTCTGGTACTACACTATGGAGCAATTACTGGGCATTTTGTGTGGTTTTAGAAGTTCATGAAATCTTCCCAAAGCATAGAAATCTTCCCAAAGCATAGTTGTTTTATTATATATGTTTGCAGAATTAGTAACAAAGGAACAAATTTTCATGTCTACCGGCTCTTCATCATCAACATCTTTTACTCGAAGATGCATGAATGATGAACAAGGTGAAATTCCCCATATATTATGTTATTGTGGGTTAAGAGCTACTCTTTGGACATCTTGGAAGGAAACCAATCCAAGAAGGCGATTTTTTTGATGTCCAAAATTTAGAGTAAGTTTTCTTTATATAAAATTGTTTCAAAACCAACTGTATTTTAATTAAGTTTCTTCTCATTCAGGAAAGGGGGTGTAACTTCTTCTTATGGCATGACCCAGAATTGTCAGAGAGAACGAGGACAATTATTAATGATCTGAAGAGGGATAACAAAAAATTACAGATGGAGCTTAGTGAATTGAAGAAATCCAATATGTATATCGAAAGTGGAGTTGATTGCAATGATCTCTTGGAGAATGGGAACAACTCTGTTGCCATGACCCTGAGTCATGAAATATGTTCACTCAATAGACTGCTTAGAGTTGCTATCGCTGTTTTTATATTTACTTGGATTGTAATGATTTTGAGGTGGTTGATGTAATAATATGGGATTGTATTCATTATCTTTTATCTGTAGAACAAAAACATTATTACCACCTATCAATACTGTATATTTTAGAACTAAAGTTAAAACATTTTGGCAAGTGATTGTTGCTTTCTGGACTCATTTTTCAAATGACTATGGAAACATTAAAGACCTTCTAGATTTGTGTTTGAATAACTGTTTGTGATATGTAGGTGGCATGAACTTTACCCTGGTCTAGTCGCATATCTTCGGATTAATTTCACTTGTTGATTTGTCATAAAAATTGAAGGCATATTTTTCATGCAGGACCTGCACGTTGTTATCGCCAAATTAACAACAAACCATATCCTAAATTACAGTACTGCCGTGGTGTTCCTGATCCTAAAATTAGGATTTATGATGTTGGAATGAAGAAAAAAGGGGTTGGTGAGTTCCCTTTCTGTGTGCACCTGGTGAGTTGGGAGAAGGAAAATGTTTCAGTGAATCTCTTGAGGCTGCTCGCATAGCATGTAATAAGTACATGACAAAATTTGCGGGAAAGGATGCTTTCCATCTAAGAGTGAGGGTCCACCCATTCCATGTCCTTCGTATCAACAAAATGCTTTCTTGTGCTGGAGCTGATAGGCTCCAGACTGGTATGAGGGGTGCCTTTGGCAAGCCTCAAGGGACATGTGCTAGGGTAAGTATTGGCCAGGTCCTTCTTTCTGTTCGTTGCAAGGATAGCAACAACCATAATGCCCAAGAAGCTCTACGTCGGGCCAAGTTCAAATTTCCTGGTCGTCAAAAGATTATTGTCAGTGGAAAATGGTGAGTATTTGAAGGAAGGCCTTTGAAGTCCATATAAGACTCCATCCATTAAGTGAACTACTTGCTGGTCAAATTATAACCCTTTACGTATGTAGCTAAAATGTAGTTCTTGCTGCTGATTTAACAATTGCTTTCAACCAAATCTTCTGACACTGGAATGATAATTAGAGCTGTGCCTTTTTTTTCATTGGGCACTAATATTTTCAACTGATCCCCAGGGGCTTTACTAAGTTCAGCCGCAATGATTATGTCAAATGGAAGAGCGAGAACAGGATTGTCTCAGATGGTGTCAATGCTAAGGTAAGTTTGTTGCTTATGCATTGCAATAATTTAACAACTCTGTATGCTAGCTGTCGCATCTTTGGAATTTTCATATTTTCATCTTAGCTTGTTAAATTTGCCCTCTGCCTAAATAATTGGACCTGTTGGGTGATGCATGTGCAGCGCATGCCTAATCAATTGCATTCAAGTTATCTTGGCTAGTAAGAATAGTCTGAACAATGTATATATGTTATTGGAGTCTCATCCTTGATTTTGGTTCTGCAGTTGCTCGGATGCCATGGCCCACTGTCTAAACGTCAACCTGGAAGAGCTTTCTTAGCATCTGCTACCACTGAAATTTCTTAAAACAAGATCCTTTGAAGATGGACTATATATATCATTGTCACTTCCAGTTTTTAGAAATGTGTAAATTTTGGTCATGTGACAACTTTTATCATCTGGCAATTTATGTCTTTCTATTATTGTTTGTTATGCCTGTTTCTTTAAACAAATGTGTGTGGTACTTGTCGGTTGCAAAGATAAGGGTTACGGAGTAGGTGGGTGGTTTGGATGGGTTTGTCTCAACTATGTTTGATGCAAACCTGCATTTAAAATCTCCATATTCTGTTATTTGCTCATTCTATTTTCATATGTATCATCAGCCCTTGATAGTCTATTTCATCCAGTTTCATTCTCCTTTATTTATTTATATATTTATTTGTAAGAATAAATATGAAAATGTTAGCCAACGAATCCTACATATTGTTTATAAAAACCGAGAATAAAACAGTCAAAAATATCATGAGAAAAGAACGAATGATTCAGTGCTTTGATTGCAGGTGGGAATGCAATCCAACCGAAATCTAACGCTTGGAATTTCGATTTCAACAAAGACATTTCCGCATGGAGTGGCCCGTCCTGTCGCCCAGCACGTAGTCGTGCAACGCGTCAATTCCTACCAAAATGATAGTGAGTCGAGGAAAATTAGGGTTTGAACTACAGTGTCTTTTATTTTGCATTTCACAGCTGCCGTTGTCATTGATTTGTCCTGAACTGCATCTTTATTTTTGTTATTATTTTTACACTTAAAAAAAAATTGGATGGGTGTTGAATATTATGCCACGAAAGGGTACGATGGTTCATTTAACTTGGCGCTTTTGAATCAAATCCATCACTGTCAGATGTGATTGTCATTTCAGAAGGGACTTCTTCCATACAAAACAATTTTCGTACCATCTGTTTCAGATGCGAACTCTTGAGGTCACTATCTTTCCTATTACCTTGATGGAAGGCACATCTTTTACGATTGCTCTCTAGCCGCTTAATAATCGGTTATAAACTAACTTCGTAATTTATCTCCCTTAATATAATATGAAAACGGACAGTAAAAAACGTCTGGAATGAAAGTAATCAACGTTTGTGACAAATAGAGAATTTGCAAAATAAGCATTATGACATTTCCATTCTTCATCAGAAAACAAAACATGGAATTAAACATGCGTCTCTTAATTCCACTCCAAATGATTTAGCAGCAACATATTTATACTACTAATACGATGCCTTCCCTATTTCATATTCTGCCCAACGATGATGATAATGATCCATGGTCATTAGAGTAGCCGACTGATTCTTGCCACCCAATAGAGAGAACATTGCTCCAGGATCCATCACCAGACCTGATTTCATGATCCCAGCGCTCGTCTTCCAGCATAAACTTTAGCTTTTGACAAGGCTCCACCATTAGTGCCGCACGGCTTGTGTCTATGCAAAGCCCAAGCGTGTTCATATCTCCAATTTCATGTTTGCCATGGTTCATGACGAGATTAAGCCCACCAGAATTGTAACTGTAATCCATGATATTTAAACTGCCTTCGTTCATCAAGCAATTTGGAAGTTGTACTGGTTTTAGGCCGCCTAGGGGCGCTGCCGGTGGCAGCTGATGTCGCCCTGGTGCAGCCACCAAAATGGTAGCAGAGGCAGGACGGCGCTTGTTCCTACGGCAGCCGCCACCAACAGGAACATTGCGGAGTGAGCCACCCTTGGTCCAATAGCGGCGGCATGTCTTGCAGAAGTAGCGAGGCTGAGAGAGGCTGTAGTTGTTGTAATAGCAAAACTTGGTGTTCATGGAGTCACACCGTGGGCACTTGAGGGCCTGTTGCTCCTGTGGTGGTGGTCGCAACCTCTTCTCAGTTGCCGGCATTGGTTTCAAGCATGAGATCAGCTCGTCAGAGGTCAGGGAGTAGTCTGCAGCTATGACCTTGTCTTCGTGGCACATCACGATGCTCTGCATAAATCACAATCAGTAAAGAAAGATGTAAAAGCTTGCCTGAATTGAACTGTGAGGCAAGCCATTTCTTTCACTGAGTAGAACAATTAAGAAAACTACCGGGGTCATTTAATTTAACGCAGAAACAGAAGAGTTAATTTCAGAGAATTAATAACCTTTAGCCAGTCAGAGGAGTCCATGCCAATCTGCATTGAAGATGTTGCCGCCTCAGAAAGGAATTAAGTGCAATGTATAGAAATGAGCTAAAACTCTCCCAAGAAAATTAATGGTGTGCTAGTTATGGTGGAGCAGGAGGAGAAGAGGGATCCTGAGAGTGGAAGAAAGAAGAATATATAGAACTGGTGATGGGACATGAGAGTGAAGGCCCACTTAGGTTGTGAATGTGACCACATGGTAGTAGAAGGATAGCGTGTGAATAAGAAGAGATAAAAAGCTAGTGGAGGAGCAACTCCACTATCTTTGACCGACTTCCTTGTAGAGTTTCCACCTTCACATTGTAGGAAGCATTAAGCAAAAGCTCATTAATATATTCTTTACCATGGATTGTTGTAATTGTATACAGAAGACTTGCATGGGATGTCTCCTCCCATTTTCCCCTGAAAAAAAAACGTTGTATCATTTAATAGGAAGGAAATTTAAAATAGAAGATCAAATTAACCTAATGAAAGAGATTCTTCGTGGATTTTTGTGTCAGAATTTGATTATGCAAAAGGTTGTTTCCAATTAGATAATAAGCATAATATGAAGAGACATGCAGCCCTGTAATATTGGCCATTTGCACTTCCTCAGGCCAGAAGGATAATAAGAATGATAGCAGACTAATTATTTTCTTAGTTATCAACTAGAAGAATGATTAACATTTTTTGGCATAATTCTTCTAAATGTTAAGAGAATTGATCACTAAACTTGTAAGGTGCAACTCAAATCATTTAAAACTCAAATCATCAGAAGTTAACTCATCTAAAGTATAAGTTTTGGTTTACAATTCTTAGTATGAAACTAAAATGAGTGTCACATCTGGCTCCTATTTTCCATATTCTATCTCTTCTCATTTCTCCGTGTAACCAAATTAGCCCTTTTTATGTTCCGTGGAGAATTTGTTTTACTAATGACAACTTATTCCCAACGATAAGAATAATAGACTAACATATATTGGCAATGTTAGTAAAGAGCGACAAAATACAATTTAATTGACCAGAATCTAGGTGGTAGTTTCAACATATATGGTCCTACATAACTAGATATGCTATCAACTCTGAATTAGCAACTCCATTGTCAATGTGATTATAGGCTCGTTCGTTATTGGCTACTGTACAATTCCCTCTAATTAAAGAGGACTCATTTATACAGCTTCAGCTACAATCTTTCCTCAAAAGTTGAACGCCTATAATCCACCAACCAATTCTATCTCTACAACCAATTGCCCTACTGAAATAAATTAAAAGGCAAAGTCATTCCTAGTGCCTGAAAGATCAAATTTTGTGACTACGACATTTCACCAAACAATGTAAGGACCACACACAATCGGTCATCACAGATTGAGAGTACTGTAATTTACCATATACCTCCAACTGGATCGTCTCTCCGACGAATTAATACGAAATTGGATTACTAAAATCTCGATATAAAGTATAATTAGTCCAAAAAGGCAAAAGCTTGATTCTTTGTGGGCCACACCACAATGCCATTTCACCGGACAGTAAAAGGACAACGAATAAAATTAGTGTATGCAATGGCACGCTACCGAGAAGTTTGAATGCTGCTCCCGCCGATCTGAGAATCCATGATCGAATCGAGCGAGCAAGTGGGTGCCGCCGGCAGCTCCCAGAAGCCGTGGGCAGGAAGAATCGGAGCACGCGACAGGGGAAGCAACACCATGATGTGAAAGGTACGCGCGAATTTTTAGGGTTTAGCCGAAGCCGAAAGTGAATCCCCAGCGTCTCCGTTTCTTTATTCTCCCTCCGCCTCAAGGAAAGTATCGATTCCCAGCTTCTCCACGCACGTGACATCAGGGTCACCTCTAATAATAATAATAATTAAAAAAAATAGTGAAGGAGACATCCCAACAAAACCGTTGAGTCCACATGAGATTTTATATTTATCAAAGTCATGCAAATATTTTCTAAAATAGTTTTTTCATCGCCCTGGGTTTTTATAATTATCAAAATCATGCAAATACTTTCATTGATCTGGGCAAGATGCGCAAAGTATTCAGGGGGCATTTTATATATATTTTATAATAAAAAAGATAATAGATTTGATTGAGAGGAAAATGAATTTAGCGATAATTTAGAGGATTGAGTTATGAAATTAGGCTTAACATATCTAACACCCAAGTTATTTTATTCAATTGTAGCAAATTAAGAAGAACAAAGAGCCGTTTTCCAATGCATACTTACATCCTTTGTCTTATTATCGTCATATACTCAAGGGACAAGGGAGAGGGCTCCTCTCTCGTGGCACATGGTCCTTGACCCTCACGTTTTCTAGCAATAGTTTTCCTAGTACATTCCCCATTATCTTTAATCAGAGAATGTGTTGGTGTCAATTATGCAGATGTTGAGATGTCCGAGCTAACCTGTCCTTTCCTCTGCAAGCTCAATCTGCACCTCGAGAGATCTATTGAGCAAGAACCCAAATGAACCTTTCGAGTTTCTTGTCAATTCTTCTCGTTCCCGCGACAAACCCATCAACCTGAGCACTTGGCCCTTACTACCTCTGTTTTTTTTAAATGCTTATATAACCATTAAAAAAAACTAAAAAAATGATCCTGCAATATGCTTAAACCAATCTTGCAGGTTCCATAAATGCCAAGAATTTCATGGCATAATCTTTGGTGACTCAGTGAATACCAAACGTGAGAATTACAGTGCGACTGGAATGGCAATTTCCTCTGTAACCGGCAAGCTCAACCTTCACTTAGAATGAGAGATCATACCTGCCAACTCCACACATTCATTTGTTTGAATAAAAGTATTTTGTATGAAATCAAAATAGTTCAAAAGGAATAAAGATAGGGTGGATCAAAAAAGGACTATTAACGAGGGCTCAGTTCATTGCTAAATCTGCTCAAGGAAGATGCATTAAAGCCCTTCTCAAACAAGAGGTGTCAGAAGAAAAGCATTATTCATCATGGCCCAAGAACAAGCAGCTAAAATTGTCCGAATTTTTTATAAAAAGAAATAATCACAACAAACGACTCAGTTTTGGCATTAAATGGACGCTTTCTCTACAAAGGATAAAAAACTAGAATGCCAAGTAGCGGGATGTCGGAATCATGACGCTTAACAATTAGATCATGAAAGGGTCTCAGACATTTGCTACTCTGCTCAAAGAAGAACTGACATGAAGCAGCCCATCTCAAACAAGAGGTGTCAGAAGAAGCAATGATCATCATTACCCTTTTTAAACCTTGCTCATTAAGGACAATGTCATATCGAAATAGATAAATGGGCATAGTTACAATTATTTAATTAGTGAGATAAAATCCTCAAAAAGGAGACTAAAGCAAAGGGAGACTAATTAGTGTCAGACATTAATTCTGGAATATAATAGCTGCAAGGGATATCCAACAATAAGAGCATCCACATCAGCTTCCCTATCATATATCTAAAATTTAGGGTAAACTATCAACTTTATTAAATTT
>JBAMIE010208740.1:0-10465 GCA_037177295.1 Kaempferia parviflora
AGACCGAGCTGGAGAAGTCGGGTAAAACCAAGCTAGATGAAGACGAGTGAGATGGAGCCGGCGGAGCTAGGTGAGACCGAGCTAGAGGAGTCAGGTGAGACCGAGCTAAACGAATCTAACCTCAACTCAAATCTATCTTGACCCAAGCCGATGTCTTTAATTTACACGTCAGCTTGACTTTTGACTGAGCATCTTGACTTGTAACCTAGTTACACCATGTGTAAGCTCCTATATCCACCACATTAGTAATCAAATACATTTTGCAAAAAAAATTGATTATGTGGCAAAAGACGAATCGCTTGCCCCAGCGCCCCCGCCAACCCGTCCCTGAGTCAACACAGAGGAGGTAAATCACGGGTGGCTACTAGGCATAAGTGCAAATGGTCAAGACATGGGAGAGGTATATGCTCGGGTACGCCGAGATTCGATCTCTAGACATCATGTGACAAGTTTTCATGTCTTAACTATCCCACCGCCCTGAGAGGATAAAAAAGAAATATAGGGAAATCAAGTGTTAATAATATTAATTTATCATGAATTCAAGGTTTCTATAATCGTCTAAGACTTTTGTTCAAATCCAATTGACTTAGTCGTTTTAATGGATTGACAAAACGACTGCTTTCATTTCCCATCAATTAGGCAATTGACTGACTAATCTATAATTAGTCGATTCGATAGATTAATCCATTTGATTATGTTGATAATATGATAAATAAGAAATACCATCGCAAATTTCAATATATCTTACTTATATTTTTATAATTAGTTTTATTTATCGGCGCATTCTATTGTAATTGAGTTAATTAGAATTAATAAACTTGAAAATATTTTATATGCAGACCGTTTATAGAGATAGATCTTTAGTAATACAACTTGTCGCAACGACTCTGCAAATACAATATTTCAATTCTGAGGGATGAATATGTAACATGCGCTTAGATAAAATAAACATTTTGTTTCTTTTTGTAAAATGCTTAAAAATCCATGGCTGTTTCTTTGCCGGCACTCCTTCACCGAACTCATCCAGTCGCCGTCTCTTCCTCTCAGCTCGCCATGGCAATGCGCACCTCCGCCCAAGAAATCTCTTGCGTTTATCCCTAAGATTTCCTATTTTGGTATCCACTTCTGTCTTGCGGGATCCGCAAACCTCCTGTTTGATGATTGCAGTTCCTCTTCTTTGATGGGAAAATCACTCCTACAGGGTTTCTTCTTGGAACCCCACGTTCCTCTTTCTTCCTCTCCACCTACTTCGCGTTTCTGTTTTGGCTTTATGTTTCCTCTCAACCAACATGCCTTGGACTGATTTTACCTGCTCCAGTTCGTGTTGATGCGCCATTGTGCTACGCACCATGAGGACTGAGGAGAGATTGAAAGACGGGGCTTTTCCTCAAGAGTGGAGCTTGGAGAGATATGTGAAGGCTTAGTGGATCTCGTAGTCTGGTAACAGCAGGATGTATCAAAGGTGCGAGCTTTCTTGTCGGTGGATCCTTTGTGTTCTGGCCGTTTCTTCATCGATTTGTAGACTGGAAGGTATTGTCTTCCTCTTCCTGATTTTGATTACTGAGCGAGAGGTTAGCAGTTGGTTTGTTTTATGGGGGAAAAAGATCTGATTGATATGCATAATATGACAGCGGAAACCATAAAGGGTTATCTTAGTATGGATATTATTTAGTCGATGTTTGCTGGAATTTTGAGACGGTGTAAACGTTTCTCTACTTCTGAGCGCAAATTTTATGAACATTGATTCTTCCACGATTTATTGTAAATTCTTTTTTTTTTCTTGTCAAAATGTGCTATCATAGTTTTGATACCCTAGATTTTCAATATATTTGGTGGTCTTCATGAACTATCCCCTGTCCTTCCACTTGAATAGTAATCATGTGATATGAATAGAATGGTTTAAATCATAGTTCGAGATACTTTCACGGTTGGTTTTGCACAGGGCTTGCACGTTAATGTACTTTCTTTAACTATCTTTCTCTTCAAATAATTTTTGAACGGGGTTAAATAATAGTTGGATGGATGTTTTTCCTCATATTGTGTACTGTTATATGTTACACGAAAAGAAAGTTTTGCAGCTGTGCCATAAACGTTAGGTTTGTGAATTTGTATATAGATATTTTCACAGAGGTCAGAAGTTTGTTTTTTAAATCTTAGTGACAATATTGTAATACTTTAGCTCATCAATGATGACTCATTCAACTGCCTTCAAGCTTAAAACTTTAGCTCATCTTGCATCATTATAGGAAGTCAAGTTTTCACTTCGATACATATTTTCCAAAGACTTGGTTGATCAAAGTATGACAGAGTGTATGAGTAACATTTTAATAATGACATCTATTAAAGTAATGCTTTCACAAAAATATCCTACTTTCTGATCTAAAGTATAATATGAATTGAGGATCACTACTTGTGGATGTCTGGAAATCATTCTATTAGTACATTATAGATAACATAAGCTTATATCCTTAACCAACACAACTGGAGAATCTGTTTAAACGTTTTGCTATCAGTATGTTATTTTCTTTGCTTCCTTTGCTTTGCTGACCAATGTGCATCCACTTCTGAATGGAACTTATGTACATCTTGAAGTCTGTGGTTGGTTTCCAGTTGAAATTGAACTCTATGTTGATCCCTCTCAACTAGGTCTGTTAACAGATTTGGACATACACTTGTTGCCATGATCTGCATTGCTCCTAAGTTACTGACCCCAAAGATTCCCTCAAACTCAAGTAGTTATACTTCCTAACATGCTTTGTCAATTTACAAAACCACTTATACAATAGAACAGAAGTTTTTGAATTTGACAGCTTATGCCACCACTTATTTCAGGGTCCTCTTCTTCTTGTCTTGAAACTGTAGGCACACTTCTAATTTATGTCAAATACCTGAGAAAATTCAGTACACAAACACAGGTCAAGTGTGGGCGACACTTAACACTGCAAGTGCTGCTTAATGCTTATTTGGCATGGAGTTCTCCATGCTTGCCAAAAAAATTGTACATATAATGGTGTATATCCTAATCGAAGTCACATATTGCATTTTTCTCACAGGGCTTAGTATGCCTATTGCACCATTTTCATCACCCTACTCTTCACAAGGAAAAGATATAGAAAGCCGTTATTCTGTACAAATTGGGAATTCTGAGAGAGAATTGGCACCTAGTTCAGTCACTTTCCTTAAAGGTATTCCTGGTTTAGTACCTAAGGCTGAGGCCTCACAATGTGATTCAAATCTTGTGACAGTAGTTGTTCATATACAAATAAAGATGTGCTTCCTGGTTCCCTCCCTTTTTGCTATTGTCAACTGCTTCATCTGTTTATCTCATAGCAGGTCAAAAGAGGTCAACAGCTAGCATTCCAAATGGAAAGCGTCGACCAAATTCTCCTGTGGCTTCAGGTTGAGCTTATACCAACACTATTAATGGGATACTTCCTGAACTGATCTTACTACATTTCCTTTTTTTTAAGCAAGTACCATGTAGGAAGTTCCCTTTTTTCACTGCTATTCTGTGGGTGCCATTGTTTATGAATACCTGAGTGGTTGCCCAGATGTATTGCTACTCATGGATGCATTTGGATTGATTTGATTTCACCCGCGTATGCTACAAGTCTTATTTACATTGCTGCACAGCTATAGGTCTTCCAAGATTCTCAAATCCTAGTCCATCCAACAAGCCACCAATTGTACCAAGAGTACCTCCAGCAACTGCATTTGCTACACCGAATAACAAACTTCATGGTGAGGATATTCTGATATCCATTCTTACAAAATATCTTGTAAAATTTTGGTTTAGTTCCTGATTAAATAGGTCAATGATTAAACTTAAGGTTTGCAGGATCTGCAGCATCACCTAAATCAATTACCCGTCATGGCCATAGTGGGAAGAGCTTTGGCATGCTAGTTGCTTCCCCACCAATCGATACTCATAGGGATATATCTCCAACATATAACTCACCATCAAAAGGTATTCAGAAAAAAATGGAACATTGTATATTAATTTTGAAAATTGAACCATAAGTTCAATAAATGTCCTTCCCTTCAAATCTGCATACCGTGCTTTATTGTGACATCTAGTTAAATCCTTATTTTGAATTCAAACCTAATGGGAGACTGAAATGCACTCTCATGATATTTCCGTTAAATCCCCATAGGGTATAGCTATACATGCCATCAGCACCTTCTCTGTACTGTCAATTAAGAATTAATGCTTGATTTACTCATTCAAATTGGATTGATATTTTTGTTAGCAGATATCATAATTTGGGGCCATTTCCTAATATATGATGATGACGTGCTCAAGCCCTATGGTGATTTGCGATGATGATGATCAGCTGGAGCATGTTGCACCTAACATAGGCCCTTGTTTCATGTTCACTTGTCATACGTGGGTGTTACTATGTCCATTCTCATATGTGGTGCACCTAAGACACATGGTCTATATGGATGTTTCCATCCAAGTCATTGAAAATTGACCGATCCAGTCCTATTCCTTTAGGATCCTTTCTCCAATATAATGTAGGACTAGTCAAGCTTTCACCACACTCCACCTACGATAGTAACATATTTGTGGTCTTGCTTCTCGATTGCATTTCTAGGACATGGATAACTACATAAGTGAGTTGTTGATCCTGACTTTGTGTGATTTATTTCCTTATTCCTGCTGTTAGTCTTTGCAGGAGGTTATGTTGTAATGTTTAAATCATTTGCATTGCATATATTGCCTCTAAACTTTTGGTAATCTTATATTCGTTTTTTGTTTTGGTTTTTCTGAAGCTCCTACAGTCATTCCAGCTCCTGAAGTCTTACCTAAGCATAAACAAAATCACGCTTCTCTACCATCTTACCAAGGTAATAACTAATTCATAATATGGAAAGAAGAAGAATCTTAACTGTAGAACTTAAATGTTCAATCCTATTCCATTATGCAGCTCCTTCTTCGGCTCCTATCCAGCCGCCGGTTCCATCACCATCACCATCACCATCACCATCAGTAAATTCTGGCTCTAATCAAGGTACATTTCAGCCTTGTATTTATTTTATTTATTGATAATCTACGGAGATTCACTGTTTCTCCACTCTTGTTTATGTTTGTCCTGACAGGGTTAGGTCATTCGCCCAAAATTTCTCCAACTGGCTCTACTTGGACCTCAAAAGCAGTCCCACCAACGCCTATATGGTTGCTACCACCTCCACCTCCTAATTTGGGTAGCACATCTTGCTCATAAGCTGAAATCGAATCCATCTTTATCCTCTTTGATGTTTGATATATTGACTGGTAAAGGATATATGTAGTATGCTTTGTTTAACTGTTGACAAGTCACTTTTATTTTTCTGCAGTTTGTAGTATGTTGGCATGTGCAGAGCCTTACACAAATCCACCTCCTGGATCACCATGCATGTGTGTATTGCCAATCAGAATTGGACTTTGTCTCAGTGTCACTTTATATACCTTTTTTCCTCTGGTCTCTGAGTTTGCCCAAGAAATTTCCTATGGAATCTATATGAAGCAAAGTCAAGTGCGCATTATGGGAGCAAATGTTGCCAGTGAGCAGCCTGAGAACACAATTGTTCTCATTGATTTGGTGCCTAGTGAACAGAAGTTTGATAATATTACAGCATTGTTGACATTTGAGAAGTTCTGGAATAAGGATATTGTCATAAACAAATCACTTTTTGGTAATTATGCTGTATTATATGTTATTTATCCAGGTATGCATCTTCTTCATTCTCTTAATATGCTGGTAATTATTATAATGCTAATATTGGCTTCCAAATTCAGTAATTAAAAGCTTTTTTTGGTTCATAGTTACAACTTTCTTCAAATTCGTACTTGTCACTCATTTATCTATAGGATGTCACTGTACCTTAGTAATTTTGCTAAAGGTCAAAATTTATTAAATTGGAAGGTTAAAATTTCTGGTCTGAACACTTTTGCTATGAAAAGTGTTTCTTAATGCACTCATTCTTGCATTTTGTTTGAATAATTTTTTAAAGGCACAAAAACGTCATAAAGTAAATACATCATTCTACTTGTTGTCTTCCAACTCTGCTAATCCTTACAGGACTTCCTCCCTCGCCACCTAGAGCTCCTGCTGGCATTAACATTAGCGGGGAATTTGACAATAACAACAATGGCAGGACAATGAAGCCTCTAGGAGTTGATGTGAGAAACAATAAACAAAAGACCAGCAGGAATTGGACTCCCGTTATTGTTCTTTCATCATTTACAGCGTTAATATTGTGTGTGGGGGCTATATGGCTTCTGTTGAAGCATCAAGGTCACAGTCATCTGCCTGAAATAGATCTTCATAGAACACTTTCTTTATTTGGTAAATCACCGGGTATGCTCTTCCGAAGTTCAATAAATTGTTTTTTCTTATCTTACTGGAACTTTTATTTGTTAGATAACAAATACTACTACTACAACAACAACCAAGTCTTATCCCACTATGGGGTCGGCTTTTTGTTAGATAACAGATGTAAAAAAAAACCTTTTAGGATAAATTGATTACTGAAAATGGTAGCTAATGCCACTTCTGCTAATGTAAACATTCTGTCTCTCTCTTAGATGTTTTGCATTTTCTTTCAAATAATTGACAAATATGCAGGTACAAGACACATAATATTAGGAAGTAAGCTTTTTTCAGAATCAGCTTCCATTTGCTCTAGTGTCACAACATATAATGGATCAGCAAAGACATTTACTTTAGCTGAGATTGAAAGAGCTACAAACAGATTTGATGAAGCCAGAGTTATTGGAGAAGGTGGTTTTGGCCGTGTCTATCATGGTGCACTTGAAGATGGAATTCAGGTTGCTGTAAAGGTCCTTAAGAGAAATGACCAGCAGGGTGGACGAGAGTTTTTGGCTGAGGTTGAGATGCTTAGCCGTTTGCATCACAGGAACTTAGTTAAGCTGATTGGCATCTGCATTGAGGATTTCACACGGTGCCTTGTCTATGAACTAATCCCAAATGGTAGTGTGGAATCTCATTTACATGGTAAGTGAATGAAGGCTTTTGCTTTATCAAGTGTCACTATATTTTAATTACCCAATTAGTTTGTCAACTTTATATGACTAGATGGTTTCGACTGTCAATAAGTATCGATCAAAATGCCAACACATGTTTTGGTTGTCAACTAATATCGATATTTTGTCAGCACGAGTAAACACCATTGTGTCTCTTGCGCTAATTCAAGCTTTAGTAGTTCAACTAGGATAAAACCATCTTGACTCGTCGCCTAATTTCACACAGGTTTGGTGGTATGAAGTGAGATATATGGGCTTATTTTGACCAGTTTTGGATGTAACTAGTCGAGATATGAACATTCTCTTCTCATGACTCATCCAATGATTCTGTTGACTAATCACGGGGTGGAGATGAAACACTATATAGAGAGAGGGAGGAGAAGCACCAAATGAATCGAAAGACGTTAATGACCATAAAAAAGAACCATTGGCGCTCAGAGAAATTAAGTATTGATCTAGTCTAATTCCAACACTCAATAGTTCAGGGATATATTTATGGATACATGGAGAAATCATTCAATACTAGATGACCTCAGAGTATTATTTAATTTGGAGTTAAAAAAAATTCATGGGGTTAATCTCACTGGATCACTAGGATGTTACAAGATATAATCCTTCCATTCAATGTATATAGTTGTTATATTTTTATTTAATTGTCTTAATTGCCAAGGCTTATATTTGTAATAAACAAGTTAAGTCGAAGAGAATCACAAAAATAAATTTGGTTTAAGTTGGGATTGGCACACATCAAAGATTGCCAAAGCATGCCCGAGTGTAGCACAGTTCGAACACCATATTATTTTATAGGGAGACTGATACTCTAACACAGAACAATACTCTTAACCTTGTACGACTCTATTTTCTTTTCTTTGGATGTCATCATTTACTGAAGAAACATTCAAGTGTACCATAAATTTAATTTTGCTTCACATATAAGAACTGATTCTAAGCAGGTGCAGACAAGAAAACTGCTCCACTTGACTGGAATGCTCGTATGAAAATTGCACTCGGTGCAGCTAGAGGCCTTGCTTACTTGCATGAGGATTCGAGCCCTGGGGTTATACATCGCGATTTCAAGTCCAGTAACATCTTGTTGGAGAATGATTATAACCCTAAGGTGTCTGATTTTGGTCTGGCTCGAACAGCCTTGGATGAGGGAAAATTGCATATCTCAACCCGAGTTATGGGAACCTTTGGGTAAGTTCTAAACTGTAGTCTTTGCTACAACTGTCTTACACATCTTCAAACTAGCTGCATTAACCTAAAACGACTTGTGCAATGGTTTGTTAGATATGTTGCCCCGGAATATGCAATGACAGGGCACCTTCTTGTCAAGAGTGATGTCTATAGCTATGGTGTTGTGCTTCTTGAGTTGCTTACTGGTAGAAAGCCAGTCGACATGTTACGACCCTCAGGTCAGGAAAATCTCGTTACATGGGCTCGTCCTCTTCTTACGAATATCGATAATTTGAAGATGATCATCGATCCAGTTCTTGCTACAAGTGTTCTGATAGACAGTGTGGCAAAAGTTGCAGCAATCGCGTCAATGTGTGTCCAGCCTGAAGTCTCTCACCGCCCATTCATGGGTGAGGTAGTTCAGGCCTTAAAGTTAGTATATAACGAATGCAACCAGATAAATATCACAACAAGAAGCTGCGACGAAGATGAGTTCTCAACTCAAGATGCTGGAGTTGGGGTCAGTAATCTATCATGTCTTGAATCTGAAAGGGTTCTATTGGAATTGGATGGGTTGGATATATCAATGTTGGATAAAGACGAAGCTAGTTCATTCCAATGGCACTCGGCCTCGGGCCCTTTGGCCATGACCAAGAGCAAAGAGTTTTGGCAAAGGCTAAGAAGTTTTTCAACTGGAAGTGTGAGTGAGCCCAGAGCTCCAAATAGATTTGGCACAAGTTCAACTTATTGTGAGCAGTTATCTTAGAAACTCTTTCTTAGTTATCATAAACCTTGATGATGAGCAAAAAGCAGAGCTGGGAATCAGATTCATAGCCAATTAAGGATCAATCATGCAAAACTCTTGATAGTGAGGTCTCTACCCTGGAACCTGAGAGAATCTGCTGGGAGCTGATCGATCAGGAGAGGTTGATTTTGCTTTGAATCTCAATTTTATTATTAATTGCTTGATTGTATGCTCTCTCTCTTTTCCTTTTGCTTTTTTTTTTTTTTTCCCCTTTTGTTTGGATGATCTGCCTATTCTTTGTATTTTGCAAATAATTTTTTAGGGTGTGTTCCAATTTTGATAGTTGTGTTAATTATAACAAAAGATCCAAAATATTTAGATAGATATGTGAAACCATCATAAATGAATTCTAAATATAATAATAATATTCGAGTAGGAATTGGTGATGATGAATGAGAAAATGTGAACTATTCGAAATGATAGAATTGTAAGAAATGATAAAGAAAAGCTTAAAGTAAGAAAGTAGCAGAGAGACTGAAGAAAATAATTAAGGATTATGCTTTAACTTTCAAATCTCTTGGCTTAAATCTTTGCAAAGTAGTTAACCTTACTTGAATACTTGCATCAGCCCAGTGATGGAGGAGGGGATTTAAAATATTCAGATTTACATCTTTTTGAGTTTTTTAAAAAATTAATTATATATTTATTAAGTTTATTTTATTTTTTTTAACTATATTTAATCTTGTCTTTAATATTAGGGAATTGAGTTTTATTAGTTAATTTATCTTAAATCTTAAGGAACTAAGTCTAGTTGGTTAATTTTTTATTTAGATTTTTTTGAGTGATTTGAGAGCTATATAAACCTATGCTTAGATGATGTTTAGGACAAGTCTTTTAAATATTAAATCAATTTATTTCACATAAGTTACGTTACGGCTACATTTCTTTTATTCTTCTATTCCTGCTTTGTTTTCTCGAGAAGGTTTTAAGTTTAGCTTAGGCTATTTCTTATTTCATTATATCTCTCTTGTTTTCTTGTTAATCCCTCTGAAACTTCACGCTCCATAATAATTTATATTATGCTTGGCGTCAGTTGGTATTAAAAGCTCATTAAGATCCAATGGAGGGTTATCGTGGACTTGGTCATGGTCGCAATAGGCAGGTTCCGAATGAGGAAGCCCATCACCATGATCACAACATCCAAAATGTAATTATGATTGAGGATTTGCAAAAGTTGCGGAATTAACCCAACGTCTCGCAACACGTGATTTTGAAGATCGTGAAATCTCTGATCATAACACCGAGTCTATTTTTGAGAATCCATATCACCATCATACTATGTAACGAAGCACCTCAGCACCTCGGGGTGGTGCGATGGTTAAGGCATGGGAGCTTGCCACATGAGGTGGTCGAATCTCGGCACGCTCGAGCATATACCTTCCTCATGTCTTGACCATTTGCACTTATGGCTAGTAGCCACCCGTGGTTTACCTCCTCCGTGTTGGCTCTGGGAC